>RJWM01025917.1:0-28566 GCA_004363535.1 Dasyprocta punctata | reverse complement strand
CAGGTCCATCTGCAGCTCTTATTTCAGCCCTCATTAGACAACCTTATATGCCTTTATTTATGTATTTATGCATGTATTTATTTATTTAGTGGGCCTCATCTATGTTAGGCAAACACTTTACCCCTAAATTACATCCCTACCTCTCCTTTAAAAATTTATTTATTTAATTTATTTTTTGAGACAGGTTCTGGCTAAGTTGCCCAGGCCAGCCTTAACTTGTAATCCTCCTGCCTTGGCTCCCTGAGTAGCTGGGGGTACTGGTATGGAGTACCATGCCCAGATCCTATATTTCTGCAATAAGTGGGATTTTCACAGGAGTGTATGGAGCCAGCTCTTTCTGGCTTATGACAGGCAACTGTGCATATTCAGTGCCGTCACTTTGACAGCTGGAAATCGGTCATGGGGGCTGTATTTATGCCACAGAAATGGTCAAATTCTACCAATCCAGGAGCCGGTGTTGAGCATTTGCCAGCACTTCCCTTGGTTTAAGATAGTCCTAAGGGCTTTCTGTAACTTTCTGCCCAAAGAGATTTTCTTGAAACACCTGCTGGGCAAACTCCTATTCATACCTTGAGACCCAGTAGAACATGAGAAGCCTTTCGGCACTGTCATGGGAGGCTGGTTCACTGTGCTCCCAGCACCTAAAGGACACGATGAGACAGTCCAGAATGCAGGACCAGGTGACACAGGCCATGCATGGAACAGAGACCTCATTTAGGCAATAACTGCGATAGCCCCAGAGAACGAAGTCCAGGCTCCTCGGCACCGGGGTGGCCCTGAGCGATGGCCCTTGTCCTCCTTCCATCTCCAGCCTCGCTCCTGGCCACTCCTCCCATGTCTGGTCCCCACCCAAACCCCATGTCCTGGCCTCCTCAGCCTTCCAGAGCTCTAACTCGGAGTCCCTGCTCTGTGAGATGCCAGCCAGAGAATCTGATCAAATTTTCCTGGTGCATCATCAACGCAGAGTCAGAGACCAAACATCTTCTCCCTGAAGCCTTTCCTGTCCCCGCATCCCACGTGCTCCACGGTGCCCCCAGTGTACTGCATCTCAGGACTGGAGCCTGTTGGACATTAACTCATTCTCAAACCTCCTGCTACGCTGGGAGCTCCTGGGGCCAGCGCCTGTCTTGCCTCCTTCGAGGCATGTGGATGACTGAGGGGTGACGAGGTGTGTCCCAGCCCCAAGTTCTAATCCTGAGATCAGGGTGGGGCCCTGGGCCCTGCCCAGCTGTCTAAGCACAAGGTGAGTCACTGAGCATGGGAGAAGACGCCAGGCTCAGAGAGGCCGGCACCGCAGCGAAGGGGCAGCGAGAAGTCTCCTTCACTCGGTGTTCCCGGCAGCAGGGCGAGGGGCACTGGGCAGAGACTGCCCGGGGCAAAAGGGGAGGAGCAAAAGAGGAGGCGTGCAGTGCTAGGGAGAAAACCTGAACTTGTCCCGGCCAGCGAGGTTCCGTTCTAGCCCTGCCATTATGGAAGTGACCATGAGCAAATCACTCTGTCCCTCCGGGTGTCAGTTTTCACGCCTGTCCCAGTCTACTTTCTATTAAGACTAAAAGAGGCCTTGTATGAAGTGCCTGGAATGCAAGACAGCCAATAAAAGTTAGAGTCTCCTTTGCCTGGGCCTCAGTGTTCTGTTGGTCACATGCAAAAGAATCAATTCCCTTTAACTAAAGGTGCTCATGTCCCTTATGGCGTAGTACTGGTACACAACCTAAACATCTTCCTGTATCCTTTAAACCATCACTAGATTGCTTATCATATCTCATACGGTGTAAATGCTGTGCACGAATAGTTGTTATATTGTATTTTATGTGTTATTTTAAAAAGCATTTTCAGTTGAATCCATAGAAGTGGATTCCATGGACACAGAGACAACAGTATCCTCTTTTGTTAGTCCTCATACAGCGCTAAGGGGAGGCAGCATTACTGCCCCCGCTTTACAGGTGAGAATACCGAGTCTAGAAGGAAAGGAGATCCTGCCCAAGGCTACACAACAAGCACCAGCGTCAGGATTCAGACCCTTCCAGCCCAGGCCCCTGCCCCATCTTGCTCTGTGCCCTTGACCCCACACTGCAGTGTTCTTCTGACCTCCGCCTGTGGCTCTGAGGCTGCCTGAGCTCTGGCCAGTTCTGGCTTCATCCAGAAAAGAGCCCCAAATTCATGCTGGGCGTGTGCATGCCTGGAATTGCAGCCCTCAGGAGACTGAGGCAGGAGGATCACAAAGAGTTCAAGGCCAGCCTGAACTACACAGTGAAACCCCGTCTCAAAAAACAAGCAGTGGGGTGTGGAGGGGATGGGGGTAGTTCCCAAGTTCACAAATGATGTTAGTGCCAACTTTTAAAAAACTTATTATTATATGGTATTCAACACATATAGAAGGAAATATATAGCATACATATGTAAGTCACAAAGCATGACAATAAAACAACTCTCCTGCCCCTGAAGCCACCACTCAGTTTAAAAATACACTAACAATGGGTTTGGGATGTAGGCTGGTGCTAGAGTTCTTGCCTACCATGTGCAAGATCCTGGGTTTGATCCCTACAGCTGCAAACACACACACACACGCACACGCACACATACACACGCACACACACATGCATGTACACAGCTTAATCTTTTGTATTTTTAGGAACCTGTTGTATTTTCAAAATGCAAAACCTCTCTCTTCACTGGAAGCCTGAATGTTTCCTGTGGGGAGCCGGCCGCCTCCTCCAGGATGCTTTCTTGGAAGACCTCTTGACTACTCTGTTCGGTTTGCTTTTGCTTTGCTTTGTTTTTTGGTGCTGGGGATTGAACGGAGGGCCTTGAGCATACTAAGCATATTTGTTTGTTTTTAAATCATACTTCCTATCAGAAAATCCTTTGTGTGTGTGTGTGTGTGGGGGGGGTCCCGTAGGTTTAACCTTCCAGAAATACATCATCACAAATTTGACTGACTCTCCCCCTATTCCCTAGTCAAAGAAGCTAAGTGGCCATACCGCGTTTGTAGGCTCCCACTTACTCTCTGTTGGGGAACCCAGTGAGTTTTAAATAAAAAGGTAATCAGGTCATGTCTCTCCCTGCGTGGTCCTGGCCCCTGGGACAAGCCTGTCCTGCCTGCCAACCCTGAACCCTCAGAGCTGACCCGGGGCACAGGGGAGGAGGCCAGCCCTTGCTCTGAAGGTCAATAAGGGCTGGCAAGGGCTTCCTCTCTCCTCCTCCTCCTGCGTTCCCTTCCCCTCTGCCTGGGGGGCTCTTCTGCGGACACGAGAATGGCCCTTGCCCATTGACACCTGACTGGTCCCTTTCTGTTCCCTGTTTCTCAGCCTCATTTCTTATAACAGTCTGTAATGCCCCTTTATAAGCATGAAATAAATTCATAGACAATAAAACCTAAGAATATACATATATACACACACCACACACACACATACCCCAACAGGATGGCTGGGCATGGTGGCATACACCTATAATCCCAGCTACTGGGGAGGCTGAAGCAGGACGATGGCAAGTTCAAGCTCAGCCTGGGCAAACTCGTCTCAAAGTAAAGAAATAGAAAAACAGCAGGGAATATGGCTCCGCGAAAGACCTTGGGTTTAATCCCCAGTACCATGAAAAACAAGACAAAAAATAAAATGAAATAAAATAGAGTAAAATAAAACGGGCTGGAAATGCCATGCTGGGGATTTTAGGTCAGCAGCACAAGTGCCTGCCTGGCAAGCGCAAGGTCGTGAGTTCCATCCCTGAACCCCCCCAAAAAGGGGGGCAGGCTGGAGGTGTAGCTCAGCTTCAATCCTCAGTATCGTGAAACAACGAAACAACAAAGTAACCAATAGGACACACTAGGATTTACATGAGAAATGAAAGGAAATTGACATTTAATAATTGAATATATATTTCCACCTATAAATGCTTTTATGGAGCTCCGTATCTGTCTGCGCGTACATCTAGAGTTACCGCAAACATCACAGTGACAAAGGCGCCCGACAGAGATGCAGTATGCTGACACGAATGCCGCAGAGATCTGCACGGGTAAACAGCTCTTGGTGGAACCCCAAACAAAACAAAGTCCGGACTTCCCTCCATGTGCACGTGGTTCCTGAGTTCCCCAAAATACAGTGAGAGATAACTGCGTGCTACAAGTTCTCTGTGCTTTGTTATAAAACCATCTTGTGTTCTGGAATTTTCACCCACGTGGATGTCTGCCGGGAAATGCGACAGTGGCACACGGTATCAGTTTCATCACCCCATCCCTTCGACGATTTTGCACATGGCAGGATGTCTGGTGTCCCTGACACTGGCTGAAGGCAGGTGTGGCCCTAATCAACGTGACCGCAGGAAAAAAAAAAAAAAAAAAAAAAAAACAACCTGTGGACATATCCAATGCTTCCACTAGGCGGCGCTGCAGCCCTGAGCAAGAAACACAACCGGGTTCTCGTTTTATTATTTTTTCTCATTACCCACTACTCAGGAGCTACAGTTTTTTGTCCATAGATTGCCTATTTCCTCAACTACGGTGTGAGCTGCCAGGGGAAAGTGTTTTGTTCTCTTGCTGATGCAGCCCCCGTGTCTTGAACAGCACCTGGCTCAGGGCAGGCTTTCCAGGAGCAGGGACATGTCAGAGAGCTGTTCAGACACAAGACTTGATCGTGGGAGTAGCCTATGTTCAGGGGCTTTGCTAATCCAGACCCTGACTTGGTACAAAGTTGAGGTTTTCCAACAGGGTGGTTTCAATAGCCTTCTTTTGCTCACTCTATGTTTTAGTCAGCGTTTTTTTTGTTTTTGTTTTTGTTTTTTTCTTTTTGGTACTGTGGATCGAACTCATCATCTCTCTCCTGCCAGGCAGGCTCTTAAGTCACTGAGCCAAACTTCCGGCCCTACTTTTTTTTTTTGAGGCAGGGTTGCACTATGTAGTTCAGGCTGGACTTGTTCACATTGTAGCCCAAGCTGGCCTCAAACTCACAGCGCTCCTCCTACCTCAGCCTCCTTGTGGTTCCCCTCACCTGAGAGTTCAGCAGAGCCACCAGGCGACTTTCTCAGTGTTGGCCAGGAAGGCCCAGGCTTGGTTTTGAACTCACATCCCCTCCACACGCTTTGGCGGGGGCGTGGGTTAGAGTAGACAGAAGTCCATCTTGGCAGACACAAGGCCCGCAGTCAAGGTTAATTCTGCCCCTTCCTGTCTCAGCTTCTTTCTTGATGAAAGGAAGCGGTAGAACCAGTTGGGGGGGTGGGGAGCTGATTTGTCCTGAGGCCACACGTTACTTTGGACTTCAGCAGAAGAGAATTTAGCTCTGCCTGGGCCAGCCAGCTGGGCCCGAATGTGCCAGAGAGATGGCCTAGAGCGGACTCGGAGGACCACGTCCAGGTTGTGGGGGAAGTGGGACCCATCGGATTGGAGAGAGGAGGCAGGGTGGGCAGGGGCTGGGAAAGGATGGTAGGGGTGGAAGAGTTGCTGGTTTTCCAGGTGTCCCTATGTCACCTGGTGCTCCTGACCAAAAGTAGGGGGTCAGGACAGAGGTCACTGTCCATACTTCAGGGGTCACACACCTCCCAGTCCCTTAGTTTTAGGTTAAAAGATTGAAAGGTCTGCTCACACCCTCAGGAATCCAGGGGTTGGAGACAAAAGGACAAAGAACTTTCTAGAAACCAGGGCTATGGATACAAAGTGGGCTGTGCTGGTGAAGGGCTCTGGGTGAGCAAGACCTGTCAGGAGAGTTGTCCAGAAGCTTTAGACAGATTTGAAGGTCTTTTACAACACCTGGATCTAAGGTAGTTTACCCCAGACACCCCTTCCAACTTGAACCCCTTGAGAGGCCCGGCCTGCCTGCTACTTCAGGCTAAGAAGTCTTTCTCTTCTCTTCCCACTGGGCCTTAACAATCCTCAAGGAGTTTTCCTGGGGGCATCATGGAGGAGGCTGTGATTTATTCCACCAGCTCTGCTGGGTCCGGGCCTGCCTGGATATTTCTGGCACTCCCAAAGGAAAACAAACCTTTACCCACTAATGTAAGCAGGCAAAATCTTTACCCAACAAAACAAATAAGCCAGCTCCTCTGAGCCCTGCACAGCTTTCCTAACATGGCACTGAGGACCACACGCCAGTCCGCATGGACAGTCCTGCTCCCCGGAAGAGAGGTGCAGGGACTGACTCTGGGTGGCGGATAGAGGTCCCATTCACACTGGCTTCAAGGGCTGGCTGGGACTCTTCAGGGGTATGGTTGCCAGATAAAATACAGGAGGCCTAGTTACATTTCAATTTTCCATAAATAATGATTTTGTAGTATAAGTGTATGCCACAGCCCAACTGATATACTTAACAATTATTTATTGCTAAATTTAACTGGGTTTCCTATCTTTCCATTTGCAACCTTCCAGGCTACATATAAATATGGTCAATGAACCAGGCTGACCAGTGTCTTTAAAGGGAATGAAGAAAAGGGGTCGTGGCGCTGGTAATCTAGGGCTTTATAAGAGCCGGGTGTGGTGGCGCACGCCTTTAATCCCAGCACTCGGGAGGCTGAGGTAGGAGGAGCGTTGTGAGTTCGAGGCCGGCTTGGGCTACAACTCGAGTGCAAGGCTGGCCTGAGCTACATAGTGTGACCCTGCCTCAAAAAACTAGGGCCGGGAGTTTGGCTCAGTGGCTTAAGCGCCTGTCTGGCAGGCGTGATCCCTGGTGCCGGGAAAAAAAAAAATTTAGGGCTTTATGATATGATGTAATTTACATATGAAAACTCAGCCTGTACTTTTTTTTACTTCCTGAGACAGGGTCTTGCTATGTAGTTCAGGATGGCCTCAAACTCATTGTAATCCTCCTACCTCAGCCTCCCAAGTGCTGGGATTACAGGTATGTGCCACCAGGCCCAGCCTCTTAGCCCTTTTTGTACCAAAAACAATGGTGTGGTTGCTACTGAATAGGCAACATTAGCTTAGGAGCTACCCAGGAAGTTCAGGCCACCTAAGGAATATCTGTGACTTAGAGTTTGACCCAGTAATTGACCTAGGAGGAGCCATTTATTTCCAAGGACTTAGTCACAGGTACGCTTTATGGCCGAAGACCTCCATTCTGCACTATCTGTAATAATTGCTAGTGCTTATATGGCAGGTGCTGTACTTAAACAAATTGCTTAACCCTCAGGATTCTACTGACTTAAGGTAAAACCAGAATGCCTCAGGTACTCAGTATCGGGGGCTAGTGAGTGAGTTGATGGTCTAATTAATTGGTGGGCAGAATATTAGGCAGTCGTTCTAACTAACGATTATTAAGGCTGTTGTAATGCAGAAGATGCTTAAGATATGGTGACCACAGAGGAGAAGACAGGGTACAAAATTTAAAACACGACTCTTATTTATAGAATAGACATAAGCAGGAGATAATTTTTTTTTCTAGTCTTTTTTGAGACAGGGTCTCACTATGCAGTTCAGGCTGGCCTTAAGCTCACTTTGTAATGCAGGCTGGCTTCAAACTTGCAACAATCCTCCTACCTCAGCTTCCTGAGCCATACCCAGCTAGGAAATAAATGTTAAATGTGATTAGGTTGGGTAATCTTTTTTCCAGTCTTAAAACAAAAACAAAAACAAAAAACCTCCTTAATGACTATATTACCAGCATCATCATTAAAAGCAAAACAAGGGCTGGGGACATAGCTCAGTGTCGGGCTGCTTAGCATGGGCCAGCCTTGCCCCTCACTCTAAGACTGAAAAGCCTTCCAGAATCCTTCCTTTCTTCCCAGGCAGGCAGGAAGAATCTAGAATCTACTCCAGGTTACCTCACAGAGGCCTACTCTGCTCTTCTCTCACCGTATCTTCTTATTTCCCAATAAACTAAAAATAATATTTCATAAACACATCTTGGTTGCCACAGGGATTGTAGTCAGATGTAATTTGGGATAGGAAGTTAAGAATCATGCCATGCCTGCCTTTGAGGGTCTTAGGGTCACAGTGCTTTCTTTGTTTGTTTTCCAGACAGGGTCTCATGATATAGTTCAGGCAGGACTTGAATTCACTATGTAGTCCAGGCTGGCCTCAAACTTGCAGCAATCCTCCTGCCTCAGCTTCCTGAGTGCTGAGATTAAAAATGTGGGCCACCATGCCTGACTGTTATTTGATTTTCTTAACCACTTGTCTAAATGCAGTCTGGGCCCAGCCTCCAGTAAGAATGGGTGTTACTATAGCTATGAGAAAGCCAAGCCCTGAGGTTTCCTCCTGCTGTAAATGTTTTCACGGGTCACACATCTGAATGCTCAGTGAGTTTGAATCCATGGCCTCAGATCTACCCACCAGAACTCTTGGGCAAACAACCGACTCGCTTATTGTTGAATTGCCCTATAACAGCAACTTTATCTACATTCAACTTAGCGCAATTTGGTGTGTGTGGGGGAGAACAGTCCTCACTGAAATGTTGAAAAAAGAAAAGTACAGAATTCATAAACAGTGGAACCCTTTGGAGCAGAGGTCAGCAAATCAGTGGTTTTAGGCCTCTGTGGGACATAACGCAGCGTAACTGTCACAGCTACTCAGCTTGTCCTTGTGGTGGGACAGAAGCTAGAGAGAGGAGACAAGACCTAAAGGAACGGGTGTCACTCTTCCAACACTGGATTCATGATGCTATCATGATTCTGTGGCATTTCCACTTGTTATGAACTTTTTCTTTTGACCCCACCCCCCCAACCATTTAAAAATGTCAAAACCATTCTTTGCCTAAGGGTTGTGCAAAAGCCAGTGGGGAGTAGGGTTTGTGCTGGCTGTGGTTTGTCTTTGCCTGGTTTGTAGCACAGACTCTGGGTCAGCGGGTCCCGAGCTCAGCCCTCGCCTCATCCTTCCTGTAAGGGTGGAAGTTTCAGTTTCCGAAGCTGTAAAGTGGGGGGAAATAACTGGCCAGCGTGTAGCACTGTGACGAAGACTGTACCGCCACTATTTGTGTATTCTAGGAGCCTTATAAATGCATTCAAGGGGGCCAGGTATCATGGTGCATGCCTATAATCCCAGAACTCGTTAGGAGGATCGCTGTGAGTTTGAGGCCAGCCTGGGATACATAGTGAGTTCAAGGCCAGCCTGGGCTGCATAGTGAGACCCTGTCTCAAAAAGAAAAAAAATAATGCATTCACAGCAGTGATTATTTTTAACTGTAAAAAATATTGAGTACTGATTAATTGATTATGAATGATGACAATAATAATTTCATGATTCGTCCCTCCCCAGCGCACTGGTATGGCGTCATAATTCTCAGTTCTCCTGTGCACTCAAATACTGAGGGGGAGAGGGCTCTATTGCTTTTTTTTGCATTTAAGTGGATGCAGAGTTTTAAAATTCATTCCATAGCCTGGTGCATGTAAGGTGCTGCTCTTACTTGTTTATTTTGGGGGTCCGACTCTCCCTCCCACCCTTCCAACCAAGAATTCTGGTGTTTTATTTTGGGGGGAGTACCGGGGGATCAAACTCATGACCTCGCGTTTGTCAGGCAAGTGCTTATGCCACTGAGCTATATCCCCAGCCCCCGACCAAGAATTCTGATTCAGCAGGTCTGGAGTGGGCACCAGACCAGAAGTCTTTGGTTACTAAAGCGCCCCGGTCATTCTAACCTGCGACCGGAGAACAGCGGATTGAACGCTTCTTTACAGTTTCCCCCTCTTCGCTGAGACAGTCTCAGGCCCCACCTGGAACCTGAAGAGTTTTCTGCTGTCTCCATGGTGCTGGGGGTTTCAGTCAGGGTCCTGTGCATGTTTAGCACAGAGCTGGTCCTCACCACGGGCCCCAGAACCTGCAATTTAACAAGCACCCGCGTGAGCCGTAGGCTCGGGGAAGCTGAGGTGCACGGCGGCGGGTCGCGTGCCCGAGTGCTCCCCTTACTGTGCGGCCCTGTGGCCCGGATGTGGTGTTGGGACCCTGCGTGGGCCAAACGGTGATCAGACTGGTGGACGCGCTGGTGACGTACTGCCGCGGAGGCCCGCATGCTATGTGCTTGCTTTCTTCCCTTTTCTTCTTTTTAAATCTGGGTTTCTCATAAGCAGAGGTCCCACTGCAGTTGTCAGTCTGGCAGAGCCCCGAAGGCAAGCCGGTGCCAGGAAAAGCAATTTAGGATCCAAGAGGCCACCAGGGGCCTCTTTCCCCATGACCCAGAGGGTGGACGTCACTGGGGCCCAGAGGGCTGGCCAGGGCTAGGCTGCCGGTGGCATTTCTTAATATAGTTAGTCAATAGCTGTGTTTTCTAAGTGCCACAGAGGATTTAAGGAATGTCGCTAAATGTTTGGCACGGAGGGGAATGATGGCTTTGAGAAGGGCATTTCCCAGGCCTTGGGAGGAGAACAGATCTTGCAGAAGGGGCTGTCATGGAGACCGGGCCCCACCGAGGCCTGCTCGTGGGTTTCCTCCGCTTGGCCGTGGGCACAAAGGTAGAGGCTGAGCAGAGCTCGCCCTGGCTGAGGAGGCCGGGTTTGGGCGGCTGGCGCAGGCTCCCCCGCTGCCTTGGTTTATTGGCGGCACAAAGGGCGGTTGCTGCAGAGAACTGCGTTTCGAAATGCCCGCTGCAACGCCTCACCTCGCTGAGCAGTTCCTTCCTTCTCCCCGCTGCGGGTCTCGAGAAGAGGGTTCCTGCCCGCGACCTCTCCTTGCCTCTCCTCACTGTGACAAGCGTAGCAGGGAAAGCTCAGCAGAAGAGTGGGACACACCCCACTCGCCTGCGACTGTCAGCCGGGCACTTCATTCCTCAGGGTCCTCACTCTGTGAAATGGAAAAGCGGGCCTTTGTTTACGGAATGGCTGCAGAAGGAGAGGAAGCCATGGATTTAAGAGTTCCCTGGGAGCCAGGCGTGGTGGCACACCCCTGTAATTCCAGCATGCAGGAGGCTGAGGCAGGAGGATTGTTGTGAATTTGGGGCCACTCTGGGGTAGCTAGTAAGTTCAAGGCCAACGTGAACTACATAGTGAGACCCTGTCTCAAAGAAAAGAAAAGGAAAAAAAAAAAAAAAGGAAAAGAAAAGAATTCTCTACCACTCAGGAGGCTGAGGCAGGAGAATCTCAGCGAATTCGAGGCCAGTCTGGGCTACATAAACAAGTTCAAGGCCAGCCTGAATTGCAAAGTGAGACCTTGTTTAAGAAGAAGAAGAAGAAGAAGAAGAAGAAGAAAAAAGAGTTCTCTGGAAATCATAATATAAAGCTATCAAGGATCAAATGTATTCTTCAAATGAACATTCTTCAAATGGAATTATCTCCCTCTCTCTCTGATACTAATTTAAATCTTTTCTACCCGACTTTTTCCTGGGATGACAACCAACTTTAGTATCTGATTAGTTTGGTGACTTCCAAGGAAATCATTGATTTAAGCAAGATTATCAATTGGTGTTAAAATCATTAGGAGGTCTATTTTCAGCAAGGATATGGACAACAAAATTGTAGCACCTTCATGGAACGAAATAAGACAATAGTGGCACTATGACCTTACCTCACAGGTAATATGGAAGAGTTCTTGTTGTACAATTCCATTCACAAGAAACACAGGGGTAGGTAGAAGTCATCTGTGATTTTTTTCTTCAGTATTAGGGATTGGATCCAGGGCCTTCACACTGAATTACATCCTCAGTCCTTTAATTTCTTAGTTTGAGAAATGGTCTAAGTTGCTGTGTTGCCCAGATTGGGCTTGAAACTGTAAACTTCACAAGTGCCACCATGCTGTTCCATCTGTGAGTTTTGAATACAGGTGACTTTTTGAAGTCCTGGGGGTGGGAGCTATTGTCTGGGAGTGGACACAAGAGGGAGTCACCTAGGGGGTGAGGAATTTCTCTGTTTGATTTGGGCCATGATTATGGAGTTGGGTACCTATGTAAGAATCTTTTTTTTTTTTTTTTTTTTTTTTGCGGCACCGGGGCTTGAACTCATGACCTCGCGCCTGCCAGATAGGCGCTTAAGTCACTGAGCTAAACTCCTGGCCCTGGTTTTTTGAGGCAGGGTCGCATTGTGTAGCTCAGGCCGGCCTTGCGCTCGCGTTGTAGCCCAAGCGGGCCTCGAACTCATAATGCTCCTCCTACCTCAGCCTCCTGAGTGCTGGAATTAAAGGCATGCACCACCATGCCCGGCTTCCTATGTAAGAATCTTAGCATAGCCAGATCCTATGTATTTGCTAGTATACATAACACTATCCACAATGTATTTCAGCTAAAGGCTTTTAACTTGATTCCAATCAAGGTTTTAGATTCAATTTCAAGTTTGCAGGAAATGCAGGGAAGAGAGGAACAAGCTAAATCGCTCCACGAAGAAAGTAAGTGCACAAATCAGAAGGTTAGAACTTACACAGGGCGACTGATTCCATCTCTTTCACCAGGGGAACGCGTCTAGATCAGGACAGGTCCCGAGACATCATAAACACGTGCCACACAGGGGCCAGCTATGCATCTGGGTTGGGCACACAAGTCAGAAAGGGAACTTTCTGAGGCAGCAATTTGGGATATTCGATTATTGTATTAATCTATTTTCATTCACAACAACAAAACACCCGAGGCTGGATCTTTCCATGAAAGGAGGTTTATTTAGTGCATAGTTTTGGAGGCTGGAGAGCACGGCACAGGCTTCTGTGTGCCTCTGGTGAGGGCCTTCTGAGTACATCACAACATGGCAGATGGCGTCCTGCGGGGAAGCTGTACGAGGCACAGGTCGTGTGGCAAGAAAGGGAGCAAGAAGACTGAAGAGCCAGGCTTTACAGTTTTTCACAACCTGCTCCCATGGAAACTAACGAGGGTCCATGGAAAATTACCTTGTCCCCTTAAGAGGGCAGGGCCCCAGTGACCCTTATCACCTTCCGCCTGGCCCCACTTCCTAAGGGGCCACCATCTCGACACAGCCACACTGGCGACCATACTTCCAGCACATGAATCTTTATGGGACACAATCGAACCACATTCAAATCATAGAAAATACGGGTCCAATTTTAGATGATGGTAAGTAACTACTTGTAATGTTTTAAAGCATAGTAATACCGACTTGGTTCTATTGGAAAGTGCTATTTTGGTTTCCTCTGATCCATTTTGAGCTTGGTGAAGGATTAGAAAACCCACACAATTGCCTCTGAGGGTTCCTTTTCTTCACAGAGCCCTTTCTACAGGAAACGGATGTTTCTGGACTTGTACCCAGCACTTCACATATTCTCCCATTTCATAATAGCCATGTGTTTTTCTTTATTGTATCTATTTTGTAATTGCAAAAGTAGTACACTTTTGATGAGAAATATTTTAATTGGCCAACGCATAGGCAATAAAAAAAAAAAAGAAAGAAAGAAAATGAGGCTCCCCTTACTCCAAGTTTCTCCTTTCCATTTCTCTCCCCAAAGGGAACTACTATGCATGGACTGTCGTGTATCTTCTCAGAAGCTAGCCAGTCTCTGCCCACACAAATGTAGCATTTTATATGCTGTTTTATGCAGAGGCAGCTTACCACATACCCTGTATTACACTCAGCTTCTTTTGATAGACAAAGGATCATTCCATATCTGCCTTTTTGAAGGCTACCAATGACCTCTCAGCTGTGAGATCCAAGGCCACCTGTCAGTCCTGCCTTTATTCCACCCACCTGATTGTCCCTGTCTTCCAGAGACACCACCTTTGCGCGGCTTCCTGGACTGTGAACTCTCCTGGTTTCCCTCCTGTTTCTTTACCTCCAACCTCTAAACATTATCGCGTCCCTTGCTTCATCCTTGACCTTTTCTCCGCCTACCCTGCACGCCCTGGGTGATCTCATGGGTCTCGTGGCTCTAAGAGTAAGACCTCTCACTGACAACTCCTGATTTTATCTCTTGCTTGAGTCATAGCCCAGAGCTCCAGCCTCTTTTATCAAGTTGCTTATTTGACATCTCTGCTGGTTATCTGGCAAATGGCCAAGACAGAACCCATGATTTGAGCCCCCAAACCTGAACCTCCTCTGTCTTCCCAGTTTCAATTGTCTTCAACTCCATCTGTCCAACTGCTTGGGCCTGGGACCTCAGGCGTGCGTGATGTCCCATTTGCCAGCCCCAGCAAATCCCATGGCTCTCCTCAAGCTCTTCCCACAATCTGCCCACTCTTTCCCTCCTTGGCCTCCATCACCTGGGCTGAGCCCTCATTGTCGCTAGCTGAGATCACTGCAGTGGCCACCTAACTGGTCTCTCTCCTTCGATTTTGCTCATCAACCCAGTATCAATGTGATCCTGGCACAACTAGACAAAGTCCCACTTCACTTAGAAGGCGAGGCCCAGCATGTGTGGCCTGGTCATTCTCTCTGGCTTCCCTTCCTACCACTCCCTCCTTTGCTCATCCTGCTCCAGCCATCCGGTCTCCTTGCTGTCTCTTGCTTTCCCTTGTCCATGCCAGGACCAAGCCTGCCTTAGGGCATTTGCATTCCTCCACCTGAGAGTTCTTATGATAGATATCTGCCTTGCTCTCTTGCTCACTTTGGTCACATTTTTCCTCAAATGTTAACTTTCTGGGGCATCTACCCCAACCACTTGTTCAAATCCTCGCCACAATTCTCCAAGGTAAGCTGAGAGACCTACGTGACTTGCTAAGAAGAGCTGAACAGGACCCCTAAGCTGGGTCTTTCTGACATCAAAGACTGCTCTTCTAGTTCCACTGATGGATGCCACTACTCTTACCCTGTCCCCCACCATATCTCTGTAACACTTTTTTTACTTTCAGTGCTGGGAAGCGGTGAAGTAGCTGCAAGGTCACGTAGCAAGGGAGAGCTCCCGCTGGGAGGAGAAGATCCTGGGTGTTCGTGACCACTCTGGAAGTCATAGTAGGGACACAACTCACCTAGTACAACCTGGAAGACCAGAAGGAAAAAGTGTAACGTTGTAACTAGGGGCAGAAGCAGGCCCTGGGGCAGGGCTTTGAAGAATGGGTTTTCTGTGAGCCTGAGGATTCCTTGTGCCTCATTCAACATACTTGGCTTTGGGGCATTTTTGGCTGGCACCTTAGCAACTCTGAGAGTGTGACATTTATTCTCATTCTTCAGGTGACACCAGAACTTCATCCAGCATCCCACTAGGAGGTGACCACACACACATCTTCTCCGTAGTCCTTTCTTGGTCCATTGCTCAGGCCATACCTGCCCACTCATTCCATCTGCCCATGTCCAATTAGTTGCATGTTCTTCTCTTGTCATCCTCTGAATCTCTGCACCTATTCTTCCTTCCACCTGGAATGCCTCTTCCTGCTCCTGCTCATCCTTTAAGATCAGTGCCACAGTCCTCAGCCTTCAGCAAAGCAGAATGGATGGCCGTCCTGCCGCATTTCTCTTTCAGCTCTCAGCACGTTTTTGAATCAGTGAGACCTCATCCTTACCCATCTCTCACCCCAGTGCTCAGGAGCATCTCTGCTACCCAGTGGGGTCCTTGTGTTTGTTGAAGCAATAAAGGAACTAATTCCTGGAACCCACCTGGACCACCAAGCCTCCATAGCTCTCTTTGCCCCTAAGAATGCCAGAGCGGTCTGTGTGAGATTTTCCATTGCTGACTTCCTCCGTGAGCTGTCTACTGTTGTCCACACTCCTTTCTTTTGTCTTGTTAGAAGCCTTTAACCCATCTCCTGCCTCTGCCCTGGGGGTGCTCTTACCATGATCTCCAGGAAGCAGGCTTTCTAAGACACACAGCGGCCACTCCACACTGTCAATCTTCCCTTCCCGGCACTCAAGGTTTAGGATGCAAAGCCCTATCTCCCCACCGATCCTTGTTAAAGAAAATATAAAGACACCTGTTGAAGATGGGCAAGGCAGACTTTATTTAAGGAGCAGACTTCTGCAGTGGAGGTTTTGTAGCAGGGGAGAGAAAGAGTTCCACTCTGCACGGCAAGGACAAGTGGGAATTTGTAACTAAGGCACAGGGGCAAGGGACTGGTGGATGGGAAACTAAGGGCAAGCCTCAGGGTTCTGGGGATTCCGGGCGAGTTGACTTGATAGGATTCTTCCTGTAGACAGACCAGGGTGGTCCCCTACCAGGGGCAGCAAATTTTCCTGACTCAGCAGGGTTCTTGCTAAAGCTGGACTCAAGGGGTCAAGGACACAGCCCAAGGTCAGAGCCCAGGCAGAAAGAAGACTCAGCGGAGCCTGACTCAGGTTCAGTTGAGAAAGTCTTTCATTCCCTTAACGCCCCAGTTCATTAGATTGTCCCTCCTTGATCCAAGCTCTTCCCCTTCTCAGATTTCCCAAGGACAGCTTAAAAGTCTTCCCCGAAACGCTGAGTCCTCCATCCCAGCAGCCCGCTCCCAGGAAACCCATTTTTCCTGTTTGGACCTGGGAAGAGAGAGGTGTCCACTTCTCCTCCCTGAGCCTGGTGCTGAGGACAGGAAGGCTGCGCAGGGCTCCACAGGGTCTGGACAGGGCAAGTGGGGTTTGGTGACTGCAGGTGCTGAGGTTGACGCCCACCCACATCCCCACACCCCGCTGATAGAAGGGTACCTGGGACGTTCCCTTCATCCTGGCCGTGTCCTGCGTGTTGGTGGTCAACGCCCTAAGCCTGGACCTGGGTTGGCTTCTGGCGACCAAGAAGCGACCTCTCTGAATGCCTCTGTGGCCCACCCCCCTGCAGTTGCCCACCCCCCTGCAGTTGCAACCAACAGCCGAGGGGTGGGGTGAACACCGCTGGGGCACGGAGATGCTGCCGAGGTCCGAAGCTGCGCGGCTCGGCTACTCACAAACGACAGACACAAAGTGTCCACACCACAACTCCCTCCCCTCGCCCCTTCAGCAAGGCAAGACATCTGCGCCCTCCAACCGCGACACAAACAAGCCCCCAGCTGCGACGAGCGCTGGCGCTGCGCCTTTAAGTGGTGGTGACGGTGCTGCCCCCTGGCGGCCGTGACGCTTCCTCTGCCGCCCCGAGCTCTGGCGGCGGCCGGGGCAGCGCGAGGCCCGGAGCGGGCGCGGATCGCGGACGGACGGGCGGGCGTATGCGCCCCGCGGGGTCCCGGTGCGCCCGGGAAGACAGCGCCTGACGCGGAACGGGGAGCGCGGCGCGCGGGCTCGGAGGGTGGGACCGGCGCGCGCAGGCTCGGGGAAGGGAACACGGGTTTGGGGCGGCGCGCGGCCGCCCCCCGCCTCCGCCTCCGCGGGAGGGCGCGTTGCCTGGGCCCGCGCAGGGGCGGTGTCTTCCGAGGCCCCGCCCCTCACCCCGGCACAGCCCCGGGCGCCGGGAGGGAGAGCCCCGCGGGCGGTTGGGCAGCGGGCGGCCCAGCCAGTGGCGCGCAGCGCTGAGCACCTTCCCCGCGGGCCGTCTGCTGGCCCGCCCCGCCCCCAGTCGGAGCCCCGCCCCCAGCCGGAGCCCCGCCTCGCCCCCAGCCCGCGCCCCGCCCGAGAACGCGCCCCGTCCCCTCCCCAGCCCGCGCCCCGCCCCGCCCCGCCCCCAGCCCTCGCCCCGCCCCAGCCCGTCCGCGCCCCCAGCCCCGCCCCGCCCCGCCCCGCCCCGCAGGACTGCGCGCCCGAGCGCGTTCCGCGTCCCCGCCGCCGGGAGGAGGTGCCCGCACGCTCTCGGCGCGCGCTGGCCCCAGTCTCGGCCTCTGGGCGATTTCCTCCGGACCCAGGCTCCCCGCCCGAGGAGGAAGATGCAGACCTTTCTGAAAGGGAAGAGAGTCGGCTACTGGCTGAGCGAGAAGAAAATCAAGAAGCTCAATTTTCAGGCCTTCGCCGAGCTGTGCAGGTAAGGAGGGACGCTCGGGCGCCCGGGGACCCCTCCACCCCCGGCCTGAGCCCGGCTCAGCCTCAGCGGGCGCCGGGGAGGCGAGAGCAAAACGGGAAGGAGCGGCGCGCGGGGAGGCTGGGTCCGAGGAGCCAAGTGGCCGTGAGGCCGGGGACAGTGTCCTAGGGAAGCGGTGGCCAGCAGGGGCGATGGGCTCGGTCCGGGGCTCTCAGGTGCACTGTGACCCGGCCCGGAGTCCCCCAGCCCCCAGGGCGCAGTGGAAACTCTGCTGGAGGTTGGCGAAGGGACCTGGGAAATCGGGGAGTCCACGCTGTCACCGGGGGCTTAGACGTACTTTTGGACCGGCGCGTTTCTTCCTTAGTCTCCTTCCCCTTAGTGGAGAAGGGCACCAGCGTTTGTGCACCACCTACTGTGCGCCCCGCGTGTGCTTGGCTCCTGGCGCTGTCATTGCGTATCACCCAGTTGAGCCCAACTGAAGCGAGCAGCAACACTTGGCTTGTGTCTGGTGATTTGCTGTCTCATTAGAGCCTCCGGCAGCCTTGTAAATTGGCTAGGGTGGTGAGTCTGGGCCACGTGTCTGAGAAGGGGAACACACCAGCAGAGGGGTGGGATACCTTACCTGGGGGTCCCAGGACTCGGCGTAGCTGGTGCCAAGGAGGTACTGGGTAAAAGTATGTGGAGTAGAATGGCCTTCCAGCCATCTGGGCTGGGTCCCCCTTCCATGCTGGAGCTCTGTGGTGGAGACGGGGGTTTAATAGATCACATTTTAAATAAATTACACAAGTGCCAAGTGTTGGTTCAGGTGTGCCCTGCCTTGCTCTGTGACTGTGGCTTTGCCCCCCCAAAAGCTGTTACTTAAGTCCCCTTCGCCTAGTGGAATCCGCTTCCCTGAGCGTTTTGCAAACTCCAGGTGAAAACCTTTTGTTATGCACTGACTCCACTTAATAGATTTGGTTTTTGAAAATGGGCCCAACTTGCATTTTCTTCCCTTTCAAACATCCTGGAGAGGCGACTGGGTGGGTTTCCTTATCTCCTGGTGCGAGAGGCAAGGGACTTAGCTGTCACACGCAGGCAGGCCTGGCAGCACCTCAGTGCCCCTCACAGCTGCCCCAAGGGCCTGGTGTTCCTCTGCCGTGTGCGAGCCCCACACGCAGCCTTCTCCCTGCAGCCAGAGGGACGAGTCTGGTCTGCAGGAGCACCTGGTCCTGGGGTGGGTTTGGCTTTCTCCTCCCAGACAGGCTCTTCGTTGTGGTCTGCGGGGCGTGCAGAGTAGCTCTGGGGACACCCATGGGAATCAGGAGGGACTCACAGCCAGAGCTTTGAAAATGGGGCCTAGGGCTTTGGGAACGTTAGGAAAGGACACTTGAACCCTGCATCGCAGATCCACGGGCTGGACACTGGAGAAATGCGGAGAGGCTCTTTCGGCTGTTCTCGAAGTCCAGTTCTGATATGGGGCACTGGAGCTCCCCCTGTCGTCATATAAGACCTGGGAAATCCCAGCTGATCTTTCCTCCGACCCTCTCTGCTGGTAGCTGTCCGCGTGCTTGTGTCATTCGGGGTGTCTGTCTGGGTGGGTATGCTTTACGGGGTGGTTAACAGACTTGAGAAGACAGTCTGGACAGCCTGGGGCCCTCCTGCTGGACCTGCAGGTCGCCTTCTGCGTCTTGTTGATACCTTTAAAGAGATGGGCACTTCAGGACACCCCATGATGGTAACTATTCTGGGGGAAATTAAAGTGCAGCCTTAGTTTCTCTGGGAGGATTAAGTTCAATGTCTAGTTGCTTTCCTTTGTCCAAATACTGACTTCAGAGAGAAGGCAGGAGGCCTTGGGCCGTTCTAGAACCCCAGGAATCCCACTTTATGTTTTCATTCATCAGGCTTTAGATGTTTTGTTACTCAAGCTTAAGGAAAAAAAAAACACCCAAAAGAGTTTTTCTGTTGCTTCATTATTTCCAGGGCAGTGCCCCCTGGTGGTCATGTTTATATACCAGCTGCCAAACGCTCCAACTGTTGAGATGGTGACCTGGGCCTTTTGCTGGGTTTCCTTTGGTGTGAATACTCCTGAGATTTTAGTGGACCAAGATGTGGATGGACGTTGTCATATGTTAGACATTTAGAGTCCGGGGGGTGCAGTGTGGCTATATTGGTGGATGATGAGTTGTCTGTGAATTTCCCAGGCACATTGGAGATGACTTGGGGCTCCGTTCTGAGTGCTCAGGGCAGTTTTGGTGCTTGACTGGATTGCGATGAGTTGTTCAGTTGAATGGCATGCCTTGTAAAATCCTTATCTAGAGCCAGGCATGGCGACACATGTCTGTCTTCCCAGCACTCGGGAAGCTGAGGCAGGAGGATTACCATGAATTTGAGGCCATCCTGAGCTTCTTTTTTTGCGGCACCGGGGATCGAACTCACAGGCTTGCACCTGCCAGACAGGTGCTTAAGCTGCTGAGCCAAACTCCCGGCCCTGGTTTTTTGAGGCAGAGTCACACTGTGTAGCTCAGGCCGGCCTTGCGCTTGCGCTGTAGCCCAAGCCGGCCTCGAACTCACAACGCTCCGCCTACCTCAGCCTCCCGAGTGCTGGGATTAAAGGCGTGCGAATCCTGAGCTTCTTAACAAGACCCTGTTTCAAAAACCAAACCAAATCCAACCAAAAAAACAAAACTAAAAAAACCCAAAAACACCTTATCTAGATAGGAACGGATCATTTTTCCCAGCTCTTGTCGTACAGGTAGGGAAGTAGTGTGAGGTGAGCAGGCTCCATGCTTCTGTTCTTTTCCTATACCTTCTACAAGGAGCCCAACCTGAAGGTTTTGACACAAGCTCAGTGAGACCTGCTGTCTCCCCAGGAGCCCCTGACCGAAGGTGCCCTCGTTATCTTCCCAGGGCTTCCGCCTCTACTGTCTTGTCCCTGGGACACTTCCCTGAGTTGAGCCCTGAGCAAGGGTAATGTCCTCTACAAGGCAGGCAATGCCCATGGATCAGTAGGTGGCTAAGTCCTGGGAAGCGCCCCATACACTTTAGGCAGGTACAGGGGCCAGCCCTTTCCCACGGGTGTCCTAATAGGATGGGGCCTCTGTCCTCCCAGCAGAGGGGGCTTTGAATCAGCTGGATTTTGGTGCTGCCGTTTGTTCTTTCTTTTCCTCCTCTGTGTCTTCCTCTCTCTATGGAGGCCCAAGTTGAGTTCATGTATCCCTCCCAATTCCTCTCTGTCCTTTACCTGTGAGCAACTTCGTGGCTCCCTCATACCCTCTCTCTGTGGCTTTTGCAAAATCCAGAAGAGGCTCAGAGGGGAAGTGGAACAGTAGCGATAAGGGTTGAGAATATTGGGTGATTTTAAGATGCTTTGTATTTGGTAGTTCTCTGCAGCACCCATTGGGGAATGCTGGCTTGCCCAGCTTACCTTTGTTTGTGTTTTCTGTGTTTCTTGTCCCCAGCTCCTCTCCTTCCCACTTCTTTCTGCAGCTAGACTGCGTTGCAGAAGGTGGTGTAAGCGGCACCTGGCTTCATGAAGCTCTTTGGTATAAAATGCGGGTGAACATTGTCCATCTGTACTGTAATTATAACTGACTTTTTTTTTTTTTTTTTTGGTACCAGGGATCAAATTCACAACCTCCCTCTTGCCAGGCAGGCGCTTAGGCCGCTGAGCTAAATCCCTGGCCCTATAACTGACTTTTAATGAGGTGCTTCATTGTATCTCATCCTTCTAGCAGCCAGGGACAAAGGGATGGGGAAACTGAGGCTCAGGAAGTATAAGGGACTTGGAGGATTTCCCTGAGCTCAGATTCTCTTGAGATTCTCTTATCGCTTCTCCTGCCTCAGTGCTCTCAGATTCTGTTATGTTTTGTTTGCTTGTTTTTTGGTTTTCTGAGGCAGGATCTTGCCGTGTCATTCAGGCTGGCCTTGCACTTACTATGTAGCCTAGGCTGGGCTCAAACTCTTATCACTCCTCCTGCCTCAGTGCTGGAATTATAGGCCTGTGCCACCACGCCTGGCTTAGCTTGGTGTTTGTGAAGTGTCTTTTCCTGGCCAGGTGAGGCAGGGGCTTCCTGGAGGCTGTACAGCAGAAGAATGTGTGGGAGGTTCTTTGAGAAACATGGGGAAAATGTGGTCACAGAGCCATCTTGGACCAAGTTACGCCGTGTCCTTTCCCACCGGGGACCTGTTTATACAGTTCCCAGAAGGGAGGGGTTTGTTGACGCGCATGTTTACTGAGCTCCTTCTGGAGGCCAGGCCTGGTGTTAGTGGGTTGCGATGCAGTAGGTTGGGGGGGGGTGCCTCTGCCTTCGCAGGGCTGGGAGTCTGGTGTTTTACTGTAAACTGGGGTGTTGCTGGGACTGCCCTTCCCCTCAGGCCCTGCATTTTTTCCTTTTTTATTTTTGGTGCAGTGTTGGGGATCAAACTCAAAGTCTCATGCATGCTGGGCAAGCACTCACCCCACAGCCCTATCCCCACCCCCATTTTTTCCTTTAAAGTAGGCTGTCTCTAGGTGGCTTTCTGCTGGGATGGCTTTGTGTGTTTTTTTTTTTTTTTTTTTGCTTAGTATTCTGGGCTGGAATTTGTCCGTTCTTTTCTCAGATTAAGTGATGCCATCCCACTGTCTGGAGTGGTATGTTTTCATTTGTTTAATGGTTGGATTTGCCACCATCTCGGCGGTGTGGGCGTGGAGGAGTCCTGATGGATGTGGTGTCCTTCGCAGTGGCGCATGGGGAATATCCTGAACAGAGGAGCAGCAGCGGCCAACATCGTCTGGACACAGGTGTCTTTGATGAGACTGCCTCGGTCTCGGGCTGGGCTGTGCAGCTGACCACTCACGTGATGCCTCTGTGGCGTTAGTGCTCTTGGATTTGGCATTGGCGCCCAGCCCTGAGGTCTGTGCTGCTGTGTGGGGTCGGTGGGCTCCGCCATGGAGGGGCCCACCCTGCCTGGTGGCTCTGTTCACCTTTAACACTTGGCCCGAATCTGAATCTCCCAGCCTCCCCGGAGGCGCACTGCCGTCCTCACCTACTTTATGGGTGGGGAAGCTGAGAAAATTATGCGAGTGCAAGGTGATACTCTCATTTTTTTCAAGCTTGGAGATTGAAAAGAGTTTATGCTAGATTTCCTGAAAATGCTGTGCCTCTATCAGTAATCATATTACTATTATTAGCTAACATTTCTTGTTTTTCTCTTTCTCTGTGAATATTTAATGCATGAATGTGTTAAAAAATATTTGGAGGGCTGAAAGCATGCAGCGAGAAGTCAGCCTGTCCCCTTCCTGTCTTGAGTTTGCAGCTCCTCAGGGGACTGTGGCTGGCTGGCTCCCTCCTTGGGTGGTGCTCACGCCAGCGCAGGGCACCCTCAGGTGCGGGCCCCTCCCCAGCGGCACTGCTGTGTGCTTGTTTGTCACAGGGGGTTGTGTGTCTTGGAGAAATTCTGCAGCATGGTTTCCTTTAGGAAAGGTCTCATATTGGGCCGGGGATTTAGCTCAGTGGTGTAAGCGCCTGCCTGGCAAGTGCGAGGTTGTGTGTTCAACCCATGGTACCAAAAAAAAAAACAAAAACCTCATATTATATTGTCTTTTTTTTTTTTTTTTTTTTAATGGTAGCACAGTACCACTCTTAGAAAGACAGGCCCCTTTTCTTCCCTCGGGGAGGGCTTTCGCTGGTGGAGACAGCTTGGTAGTTAGTACCCTGTGCCCGCCTGTGGGTGGACATCCCCAGATGAGCGAGTGCTGGGTCACAGGGCACAGGCATTTAAGTTTTTCATTCAAGTTCTGAAATTGCTCACAAAGAGTTGGTCTGGATTTCACTATTTCAGCCCCAGTGACAGTGAATGGCGGTGCTGGGGGGAGGGGACACTTCTCTAGCACAGCACGTGGACAGATGTGAGGTGAGAAATGGAACTCTGGACTTGATAGTGAGATCAAGGAGTTCACATTGTTAGGGGCTGACTGGGCATTAGGCAGGGACCAGGTTGGGCTGGGCTCACTGGCACCACAGACCTGCAACTCTGGGCCTAACCACCAGGCTACCCTGCCTCCACTGATTATTTCTTCTAGCTGACTTAGCAGGTTTGGGGCATTCTGTAAAAATCTAGTGAAGTGCTTGGTGAGTATAGTCCCTGGTCAGTTGAATGACAGTTGAATGTATGATTCTATTCCCACTCGTCTTATTTTTGTTGTTGTTGTTTTGGTACTGGGAATCAAACTCAGGACCTTGTGCTTGCCAGGCAGGCGCTTATGCCGCTGAACTATATCCCTAACCCTGTTGTTTTTTGTTTTTTGAGACGAAGTCTTGCTATGTAGTTCAGGCGGACTTAAACTTGTGGCGATCCTCCTGCCTCAGCCTCCGTAGTGCTGGAATTATAGGTGTGTGTCACCACGCCTGGCCCTTTCCACTCATCTTTTGAATGCAGCTAGCTTTTGAGGGAGCTTATAATACTTTCTTTTGAAAAGTAAGATTCATTTTAGAAAGCAAACAGGACGTGTGTACCTCCTTCCTTCACTGGCAGAGCCACCATCAGAAACACCTTTCCCCCTCCTGCATGAGTTGGGCCCACCCTATTCTTCATCTCCCTGGTCCTTGGAGACATGGCCTGGGGGTGTGTGACCTCGATTTGGGACAGGTGTCCGACCTCCATTGGGAAGCATAGGGTCTGCAGGGTGAAGCGGCCGGTCCAAGGTCACCGGGCGGGGATGTGGCAGAGGGGCTCTCCTCGTGCTGGGGACCAAAGCCTCCTTGCAGACAGGCCCGTCCTCCAGCGCCGTGAAGGAGGGTGCCGATTGGAGCAGGCAGACTGTTGCCACTGGGCTGTTTGAATCTTGTCTGGGGCTTTGTCGTGCCTGCTCTAAGCCTCCTCAGAAAGCAGCCTTTGTGGCCTGTGCTCCCCAGTGGGGCCTCACAGATGGGCATCTGTGAGCCCGTCACGGTGCCAGGCTGGGGATCGCGACAGCTCCCGAGAACTCCACCCTGCATTTAGGGTTCAGTGGGGTGTGTCTGTCACAGGCTGTGGAGATTTGAGAGCTGCTTCCAGGAGGGAGCCCACCTTCCTGCCTTCCCATGCCTCGTGAATGCTGGCCGTCCCACCCTCTTAACTGGCCAGGGTGTCCCGGGGCTCCTCGTAGCAGCTGCCAGCTGTCCCTGTAGGGTGAATCAGGATGCGGAGTCAGGACAAAGGCCTTCACAAAGATAGCTCCCCCGCCTTTCTACTCCCTGGAATTTGCAGTAATGCTTAGTGATTCTGACTGCTAGGCTTCTGACTTGGGCAGTGTCTTGCTTATTGTCTGTCTCCCTTTAAAGAAAGTGTAGTCCTTGGGCAGTTTTATTGCTCAAAGCTCAGTGACTAGGACAGTGCATTTAGGAGCTCGAGAGTATGTTAGGGCAGCTGGGAAGTGCCTCTTGTTTTAGAAGCTTTTTCCGTGTCTCTGCGGCTCAGCAGGACACAGGCCTGTGTCCCAAAGGCCTGAGTGAGTCTGGAGTGCAGTATTCTGAGCCAGGAGGGAAGCCCCAGGATGGTGATTCCCAGGTCAGGGGGGGAGGAGTGGACTTTGTTGCTTCTGCACTCTGCAAATCCCAGCATCTGGCCCTGTGGCCTTGTGCTGGTGCTGGGCTGCGCCCTCCCGGAGAGATGGGAGAGATGAGAGTGAGCAGCACCCAGATGCCTTTAACCTGCTGCAAGGTGCGAGTAGAGCCAGGAAGCTGCCAGCCTGAGCGCACCGTGTGGCAGGCATGACTGGGCCACCCTGGTTAGCAAAGGCTTCTCTGGGGAGGTGACGTGTACTGAGAGGGGCTGAGAGCTCCATCCAGGAGCTGAAAGGCCCACAGATTGGGCAGTGTCCCCTGCCTAGAGGCCACACAGCCTGGTTACTTTGGTCCTGTGTTTTACGTGCATGGTTCCAGGAGCTTTTCCAGGCATAAGTGTGGCTGGTGTCAGAGACACCCAGAGCCTGTTCCCTGACAGTGGGTGTGATCTCCCACCTGAAGGCACTGTAGCTGTATCCTGGCGGGTGAGGACAGGAGGTCACACACTCCCTCCGCCCGCCTTAGTCCAGCCCTTGTGTCCAGGAAATCAGTTCTGGGCTGCCCCATGCAGTGATAGGGCCCCAGGTTCGCTAACCTTGCCTGGAGCTCATGGTAGTCTCAGGTGCTCCAAAGTGATGGGTGGAAGCCCCAGCTGAAGCTTGCCTGCGTTGGCAGTCATTTGCCTGCCACATACCAACAGGGTCTGCCCAGGGGCAGACCAGGGCGCTGGTGAGGACGCATACCCCTGTGTCCCAAAAGGTGAAGGTGCTCCAGGAAACGGGGCTGGGAATCTCCTTGTTGAGTATCCTTTTGAGTCTTCTGGGAAACTGAAACTGTCATTTCTTAAGTGTGTCACTTGGCCTCACCCCACAACTGTCAGGCGTGGGAAGCCCTGAGTTAAGCAAGTCTGAACCAAGGCTAAGCTGGTCTCTTTGCTGTGGGCTTCTTGGGGACAGGCCTGTCCATGAGGGAATGTTGGGGGTGAAGGTTTCCAGGGGCGGCACCTGTCCTGAGAGCCCCTGGCTGTGGAATAACGATTCCCAGGTCTCTGTCCCTGGGGCTTACTCTGGGACACCCTAGTCTAGCATTAGCAGCCCACTGAGTCTGGAGTCCATCCCTCAACGGGGGGTGGAGGGTGAGGGAGGGGCCGAGCTCCCGCTCAGCTCTGCCTGCGGTTACTACCTTTTGGGAAATTATTTCTCCCCAGTTTTTAAGATTTCTTGCCTCTGGCTGCTGGTTTGCTCTGCAGTGTACCGAAGGGTGGATCTGGAGCCTGAAAGGAGCTAGTTTTGCACATGAGACATTCCTGGGGACCGGCCTGGCCAGATGTAACACTGATTTATCAGGCTGGGGCCGGGAGGTGGTAACACAGCCCCAGGTGTTTTCCTTTGCAGTTTACCCAGTGAACACATCAGCCACTGTCTGCCTGAGGTCTGGGGAGCCCCAGCTGCGAAGCCAGGACTTTGGGCTGTGGGTGCTGCTGTGCCTTGCTTCTACCCGCTCGTACATCAGTGAGTCACAGCAGATCTCAGAGGACATCGTGAACCTTCCATGGGGCAGGCACAATTGTAGATTAGTGACTTACCCTCCAAGAAGGGTAATCTCTGTTCATTTGCTTGGTGAGAACACAGAGGCCCCGGGAGAGGTGAAGTGGTGTGTCAGAGCTGGGATTTATCCTTAGCGTTGGTTGACTGCTGAAGCCATGCTGTTTCCAACCTGCCAGGTCTCCAACTTCAATGTAAAAAGCAGCCAGCGTTGGCTTGGTACCAATTTCAGAAGAAAATCAAGGGACTCTTCTCTGGGCATGCTCCGTGTTCAGTTTTTGGGCCCAGAGGGGAGGTAGTTGGCTGAGATGGCAGTGAATTCAGAGCTCTGCACTTGGCCAGCTGGCTGCGAATGACTGGCAGATGACGATGCCTCCCCAGCCTCTGCTCTTCTGCTTGAAGTGGGTGTAGCACCCCCCTGGGGCTAGTGAGCATGGCGGGTGCCTGATAAATGACAGCTTCCCTGCCCTGGTGTCCTCCCAGGCTGGGCATGGGGTCCTTGATGTCTTGGGTGTGAGCCGCAGCCAAGGGCAGACAGGCAGTCTCCTGCACTCTTCCAGTCTGCGAGTGTGACCAGCTCACTGCTTTCCAGGAGGGCTGAGGGGGGCAGGTGGATGCAGGGGTGCAGAGAAATGCTGTGTGGCACTTTCGCTTTTGTTTCTGCCTTACTCTGGGTTTCCGTCTGCAGCCAGGGCTGGGCTCCACCCTGGGCACTTGCTCTGGGTTGTTCCCAGCCTCCCCTCTGCCTAGGAAGGATCTAGGGTGGGTCTACACCTTCCTTTTAAAAAGCACCCCGTTCATTCCTTCACGTGCCTTTGCCCCGGGTACTTACTGAGTGCCTGCTGCATGCTAGTCATGGGGGTGGGGGTGTCTGGGCGCTGAGTAAGCCTTTCTTGGGGGTCGTTCAACCGCAAGGTTGCTTTTCATGAGACAGCTTTTCATGAAGGCCGGGTGCCTCTCAGAGCCCTTGGCTCAGGGTTTCTTTATG
Source organism: Dasyprocta punctata (assembly GCA_004363535.1). Taxonomy (NCBI): domain Eukaryota; kingdom Metazoa; phylum Chordata; class Mammalia; order Rodentia; family Dasyproctidae; genus Dasyprocta; species Dasyprocta punctata. Next base: position 906 of record RJWM01025917.1, on the reverse strand, counting down.
AGGAGTGAAGTGATGTGGGTCTGCTAGTTTCTCTCTGGGTAGAATTTCCTGCTCACCCCGAACCCCCACACCATCTTACAGAGAAGCGGGCAGAGGCTCTGAAGAATGATACAGTTAGGCCCAAATTGTAGAGTGGCAGAGGCAGCTTCGATTTGAAACCAGCCCAGCTGAGTGCTTGCTTGCTTTGAGGTTGTTTTAAAAGTGCTAACATTGAAAAGGCTTGCTGGTCATCTTGTCAGAGGCCTGGGAAGTGGTCATCGGGGCCTATCTGAAAGAAGTTCAGCGTCTTGCACCTTTTCCTTACCTTGGCCCCAAGCAAGGGCCCAGGGTGTGATGGGAGCTCTAGGAGGTGCATTGGGGAGATTTGCTGCTTCAGTGAGGGCTACAGCCTTGGGGTGGGGTGAAGGGTCCAGAGCCTGCTCCTGGCCTTTGTGCATCGGTGAGGAACGTGTTCCTGTACTTAGGGGAGCTGACCTGGGCATGCAGTGCAGGTGGGTTATGGGATCTTCTTAAAGTGCACATTTACAAGGCCACTGAGTCTGGTGCAGAAACATTTCACCTTGGAGGTCACAGCCCATTTATGGAGCTGCAGCTTCTGCTGCCCCAGCACTCCTTACAGCACGCAGTCCGTCTGTGGAAACTGAGACTCAGAGGAAGTAAGTGACCTTCCTGGAGTTTGATAGCTGCTGCTTCCTGGGTTTGGATGTCAGTCTGAGTGACTCCAGCATCCATGCTGTTGACCATTACAGATTTTTTTTCCTTTGTAAATGAAGACAGAGTATGATTCCTGTTTTAGTTACTTTTCTTGTCACCGGGCCGCTATATCTAACACCCACAATTTAAAGGAGGAAAGGTTTATTTTGGCCTACAGTTTGCAGAGCTTTTCAGTCTGTAGTTGGCTGGCTC
>RJWM01025916.1:0-28748 GCA_004363535.1 Dasyprocta punctata | reverse complement strand
TTTTTCACAATAAAATCTGAGAATAACTAAAAAACTAAGTGAGTAATTCTGCTCCCAAGAAGGTATGATTTTCAGTTATACTTTTCCCTGTTGTTACTCTACATAACTGAAAACCCTGAAGTCATTATATAGAGAGCAAATGTAAAAAGACTTCCAAAGGTAATAGAAGAAAGTGAACTATCTGGGGACTTTGGGATCCGTGGAAAAAAACAGTTGAGTTCCTTGCATAGCCTAAACCTGTAAATGAAGAAGTTGGCAAGCTAGAAATGCCAATGGGCACACACAAAAATAGCCTCACCCAAAGACTGCTTTCTAACCAAGGAAGTAGTAAATGAGCAGTCTAGCAAGACAGAGAACTTTTAAACTATAGCTTCTCCATTCTATCCACTACCACAGAAAATATTTTGGCCCCACTCTTACCCAGGCCAGGAGAGACCTAGTAGAGTGTCTAGAGTTCCACCCTAATCAAGCTGTAACAAAGCTCCCTGATAATATCCCTTACCTCTGCCACCCTGCAGGGGGTATTAGAAAATACTGAGTACAAAACCAGGGGTTTATTCCTGCCAAATGATAACAAGTTACCCCACCACAGTATCAGTAGAGACTAGATGGGATCCTGGACTTCTACCCTGCTCAGAAATGAAAGGGTGCCACAACCTTTATCACTTCTCTTCGCCACTCCCAACAAACATGGTTCTGGAAGAGATCTAGTGGAGAGTCAGGATTTTCATCATAGCAGTGGTGTGAGCCAGATATCTGTGGAGGCCACATGTGAAGCAGCTACAAGGCATTCCTACTCCTAGCCAGGGCTGTATCAGTGGGGGACTACTGAGAAATCTAAACCGCTACCTGAAGCAGAAGTGATGAAAAATTCCCTTCATTGTCAATTATTCTGGCTTATATCTAGATGTTCCTCCAAAGACCAATGCATTCATAGGTGGGGCTCAAACATGGTTGCATGATACTGGATTATAGGTGCAATGTGATAACTGGGTCAGTCCATTAGTTGGTTTAGCACAGCCTTTGATGGGGGGATTACAGGAGAGGGAAGCCCCACCCTGAGTGTGGGTGGCACCAACCAATAGGCTTGTAGCCTGGCTAATTTACAAAGGGAAAGAAGGAAGGCAAACTCACTACTTCCTGCCTAATCTGCCATGGACTGTTTCCTTTGTATCATCCCTCTAGGCCATGTCCCCTTGCCTTAGAGCCAACTGACTATGGACTTGTGAATTTCAGTTATTTTGTCTCAGCAATGAGAAAGTAACTAAAACATCTATAGAGTTTAAATATAGGCAAAAGTAGGGTGATAACCTAGTTTCCCCTATTAAAGTGAAACAGAAAAACCTATCTCAAACAGAGGTTTACCTAATATCCACAGATTCCTAGCATAATACCTCAAAATTTTCAGGTATTGATAAAAATCACTTATCATACCAGGAAACAGAAGATATCAAGCTGAATGAGAAAAAGAAAACAATAGATTCCTTTGCCAAAATCACAATGATGGTAGAATTATTTGACAATGATTTTTCAGCAGTCAATTTAAAAATGTTTCATGAAGAAATTAATGGCATACCTGGAAAAATGTACAAATTAGAATTTCTCAACAATGTAATAGTTTCTACAAAAAAAACCACCCCAAAGTATAATTAGCAAATGGAAATTTTAGCACTGAAAACCACAATAACTAAAATAAAATCACAGTGGATGGGTTGAACAGCAGAATGGAGGGGGCAGAGGAAAGAATCAGTGAACTGAAAGGTGAAACAATAGAAAATACTCAACCTGAACAACAGAAAGACATATAATGAAGGAAAAAGTGAGTAGAGCATCAGGAACCAGTGAAAGTTTTACCAAAAAAAAAAAATTGAAGTTTTGTCATCAGAGTACTGGAAGAAAATAAGGGCTAACAAAAAGCACTACAAAAAAGTGGCTGAAAAACCCCAAATTTGGCAAAAGACATAAATCTATAGATTCAAGAATTTGACCAAATCACCAAATAAGACAAACCAAGCAAATCTACACCAACTTCACCATAGTCAAACTTCTGAAAACTAGACAAAGAATTTTGAAAGCAGTAGAAAAGAAAGAACCACTTACCTATTAGAAGACTGTAATTCAGATTATAATGGTTTTCTCATCCTAAGCCATACAGGTGAGAATGAAGTAACATAATAGCTTTCAAGAGCTGAAAGAAAAGAATCATTAACTCAGAATTCTATCCAGTAAAAATATCTTTCAGAAATAAAGAAATCAAGACATTCTTGAATGAAGACCAAAAGAATTGTCATCAGCAGAGCTATACTAAAAAGAATGTATAAAAGAAACTCTCAAAACAAAACATAAATGACAAAAGAAGGAATTCTGGGAGAAAGAAGAAGCATGGTAAGAAATATGGGTAAAATACATGAAGGAAACAAGTTAATATTGTTTGGCTTAGTTCTAAATATTTGCAGAGAAAATACTTAAGGCAATTATAAAAGTAGAATAGTAAGGGGAAATAAAGAGAGGTAAGGTTGTTTTGCTTCCACTGCACTGGTAAAATGTTGACTTAAGTACACTGTGGTACATTCTGTATATACTGTATAATGTCATACACAGAAACGATTAAAATACTATACATATAGACACACTCAAAAGCACTGTAGATGAATAAAAATGAAATTCTGACCAATGTTCAAGTAACCACAAGGGAAAAAAAACAAAAATGAAAATCAGAAGAAACAAAAAACAAAAATATACAATGGTAGACTTTAAGCACAAACATGTCAACATTTACACTAAATATGAATGGCCTAAATATATCAATTAAAAGGCAGAAATTGACAATGAGTTAAAAAAAAAGACCCAATTATATCCTGTCCACAAAAACTCACTTCTTGAGCATAATAAAATAAGCAAGCTTAAAACAAAAGACTAGAAAAGGTCATATATAAAACACTAATCAAAAATATATTAATTATGTATATTAATACTATAAAATCAACTTCAGAGGAAAGAAAATGGCTAGAGACAGAGAAGGACATTACAAATTGTAAAAGACTCAATGCACCCAAAAGGCATGGTGCTCCTTGATGTGTATTTGCCAGGCAAAAGAGCTGCAAAATATGTGTAGCAAAATTAATAGAACTGAAAGGAGAAATAAATCCATAATTATATTTACATACTACAACATCCCTTGGCAAAAACTGATAGAAAACAGGCAGAATTGCTAAGGATGTAGAATAACTCAACACTATTAATCAAGAGGATTTGGCTGAAATTTTTAGTGCACTCCCCTGAAAAATGGCATTCATTATTCTTTCAATTGTCCATGGAACACACAACAAAACAAACTGTTTCCTGGTTTCTAAAAATTTATCGAATGTAAAAGCATTGAAATCATACACTGTGTTCTTTGACCAAATGGAATTAAAGTAAAAATTAAAAATAGAAAGTTACAGAAAATTCTCCAAATATTTAGAAACTGAGTAATACATTTCTAAATAATCCCTGGTTTAGAGAGGAAAGAAAAATTTTAAAAAACTATACTGAGATGAATAAAAATGAAAATATCAGAATCTGTGGAACACAACTAAAGCAGTCCCAAGGGGAGTTTATAGCACTAAAAGCAAACAGTTAGAAAAGAAGAATATTATTAAATCAATATTCTAGAAAGAGAAGAGCAAAAAAAAAATGCAATCTAAGCAGAAGGAAGGAACATAAATAATGAAATCAAAAGTACAAAAACCACTGAGAAAAATCAACAAAATCAAGATTTTGTTCTTTGAAAAAAATCAGTAAAACAGACAAACTTCTAGCAAGACCAACAATGGAAAAAGCAGAGAAGTTGTAAATGCTCCAATATCAAGGGTGAAACAGGATATTTATTTTTTAAATTTTTTATTAGTACAGTTTGCAGTACACAATGTTTGCACAACTTGAAAAATTGGACTTCTGCAAAAATGAAGAAATGTTTCCTCTGTGAAAGACATTATTAAGAGGTTAGAAAGGTAAGATCAGACTGGGAGGACATCTACAAATTATATATTTATAATATGACTTGGACCTGTAATACATAAAGAATTCTTAGAACTCATTATAAGAAAGCATAAATAACCACTTAAAATTTTTAATATGAATGCAGACATTTCACCAAAGCAAATGTCAGATGTCAAAGAAGCACAGGAAAAGTTTCTTAATTTCATTAGTCACTAGGAAAATATAAACTAAATATAAAGTGCTGAAATAATAACAAAACATCACTACATTCATATTAAAACGCTGACCATTTCATGTTGAGGATGAAGAATTAGAACTCTCAGATATGATTGGTGGAAATGTAAAATAGTGCCAACTCTTAGAAAAACAGTTCAACTATGCCTTAAAACATTGAGCACATCACATGCTAAATACATGACATAGCTGTTCTATTCCTAGGTACTTACCTAAGACATAAAAGTTATAACCTTGTGAAATCTATTCATGAATGTTCATAATAGTTTTATTTCTTTGTAATAGCCTAAAACTGGAAATAATTCAAATGTTCACCAGCATAAGAATGGATAATCAAACTGTTATTACACAGTTATCAAATCAACTGGAATATTACCAATAAAAAGGAATGAATTATTGATGCACACTTCAACATGGAAGAATATAACTTTACTGAACAAGAGAACCTGTTTGAAAAAGAATATACATCATATATGATTTCATTCATATAAAATTCTAGGAAATTAAAACAAATATATATATATATATATATATATATTTTTTTTTTTTTTTCCGGTACCGGGGATTGAACTCACAACCTCGCGCCTACCAGGGCAGGTGCTTAAGCCACTGAGCCAAACTCCCAGCCCTGGTTTTTTAAGGCAGGGTCGCACTGTGTAGCTCAGGCCGGCCTTGTGCTCGCGTTGTAGCCCTAGCCAGCCTCGAACTCACAACGCTCCACCTACCTCAGCCTCCCGAGTGCTGGGATTAAAGGCGTGCACCACCACTCCCGGCTCCAAAACAAATCTATATTGACAGAAAGCAGATGTGTGGTAGTTTGAAGATGGGCATAGGGTCAGATAGGGAGGGGCTGGGGAAACATTTGAAGGGAGTGGATATGTTCATGAACTCAGTGGGAGTGATGTTTTCATGTGTTGATATGTAGGTCAAAATTTTTCAGACTGCTTACTCTAAATGTGCAGTCTATTGTATGACAGTTATACCAAATATACATATTAATAGTTTATGTTAGTCAGGATTTAGCCATTGATTACAATTACTAGAGAAGCATTTACTTCAATTATTATTTGTTAAGACACCTCTACTATCATCAGACATAATCAATCACAAAATGGCAGGCATCCTAGGTGTGGTGGTGCACACCTATAATCACAGCACTTTGTGAGGTTGAGGCAGGAGGATTTCATGTTTGAGCCCAGCCTGGGAAATTTAGTAACAGTGAAAACTTGTCTCAAAAAAATAAAAATGGCTAGAGATGTAGCTCAGTGTGAAGACCCTGAATTCAATCCCCAATACTGCAAAAGAAAAGAAAAAGTAAGCATGTAAAGATTTAATAGTTTTTGATTCCTTCTAAAGTCATCATAATTAAATTATAATAGCTACCTAGTTTCAGGGAGTTCAGACAATTCAAGAAGTTTTGTTCCTAACCAAGTGCAGAAAGTTTCAATTTAGGGTCATGATTATTGAAATACAGTATTTGTTATAGTGAAAGAAAACACACAGAAAAAAAAAGGTTTTACATGAAGAAGAGAGGCTCCAAAATTAAAGAGCTTTTTCTTTATTTAAAATAGGATCTGGCTTATAAAACCTTGCATTTAGCATAAATTTAGAGAGAAATGTTTGTCCCATAAAATACAAGGACCTGTAAAACAAAGTGGTCAGAATGACCCAAAGCAACGGCTAGTGTCAACAACCATTAAGGTTTCTGTGGAGCTGTTCCCCAAATTGCCTTTCTCTAATTTAAATTTTTATTTTTGAAACGTATCCTTTTAGCTCCCAAAACCTGCCCTTGTGAATAAATGAATGTATTCACATAGGTTGCTTGTGAAATCTGGTCTGCATTTACAAGCCATAAGAATGTCTTTCCAAAGTCATATGATTAGAGTTAAAAACGCCTTCAATACAATTCCTAAAGTCAGTTTTCTTCATGTTAAAGTACTTCATGTGTAGCCCTGAAGCCACGCACTAGCTGTCTGCTTGATTCTGCCAAGTTTGAAGAGTCATGGCCCCAGTGTGGTTGTGCACCTCTGTAAACCCAGCACTAGAGAGGATGAGGCAGGAGGATCACTGTGGGTTCCAGGCCAACCTAGGCTGTACAGTGAGTCCAAGGTCAACCTGAGCTATGCAGCAAGACTCTGTCTCAAAAAAAAAAAAAAATCCCCCCAGAATAATAATAAAATAAAAAGAAAGAAAGAAAAGAAAAAGAAAAAAAAAAAGAATCATGTAACAGAGAAGGGTTTTCATTAAACCTATAGCTATTATAAAGCAAATTATTCTCAGCACTGGAGAGTCTTGTTGACTTAATGTGCACAGAAAATCACATTAATAATGACAGTCAAATAAAGATTCTTCAGCTAGAAATCCAAAGAGGAGACAGCATCAGCCCAAAGCATTGGAACTAAATCTGGAACTAAGATGGTGTTTGTGGAAAGAAAGTAGGTAGCTATTTGTGAAGGCAAAAGCGTGACAGTTTACTTCAGTGTGCTCTTCTTCAGATCATGCTGGTACCTAACCCCAGAGGCTGCAGAAGGGAAGAGAAGACAGCTGGGGACTGTCAAGTCCAAGCCTAAGGCACTGAGACTATAAAACAGGACTAGTCTTTGTTGGTGCCTGAAGACACCATCAACATCACAGCAAGTAAAAAATGTATGTAGCTCCCATGAGTTAATAGGTCAGCATCTGTGTCTAAGTAGAACGTTTTGGAAGGAAGAGCAAGATTACAGGATCATCTCAAACAGGAGTCAGCAAAGTATGGTGCTTGGGTCAAATATATCCCATGATTTGTTTTTCTAAATCAATCTTTATTGGAACATATGTCTGTTCATATCCTACAAATGGCAGGACTGAGTAGTTATGACAGGTACCGCAGGGTTTGCAAAGCCCAAAAATATATTCTATCTGGCCCTTTACAGAAAATCTTTGGTGACCTCTGTTCTAGAAGATGGTGAGGCTTAAAGTCAGCACTGTAACTCCATTTGATATGTTTGGCTTGGCATGGGCTGAAGGGAATCTTTGAAGAGAGTAATAGTAAGATCTAGGTAGGATATGATGACCACAATAAGCTACAGTTCAGGGGCTCAGGGATAGGCAGAGATCAAAACAAAATATCAGTCCTGTTAATAGGACAAATACCTCAGGGATTAAGGCAAGAATAAGGATCAGCAGGCTTGTGGCATCCAAGATCACCTTGTCATGGAAGATACCAAGGCAAGCATACAGCATGTACCATTCCACTGATTTTCTGGTTGGTTTGAGCCAGTGGTCAAATTTAAGAGCTCAGTGATGAGTAGAGCCTGAAGGCAGAGGTTGCCCCAGGAGTTCTGAGCCATCAAGTCCAGAGAACCTTTCTACCTTTTGCTAGATAACGGAGGGTGGAGATATTCACTGCGTGTCCTGTTCAATGTGGTAGCTTACTTACTACCCTCATCAACCAAAGGTGACAAGATTGAAATTGAAATATCTCCTAGGTGAGCTTACCAGATTTAGAAAATAAACTTAGGAAACACCTAGTTAAATTAGAATTTCAGACAAGCAAAGAAAAAAGCTTAACACACCTGAAATATCAAATTGGATGTTACTAAAAATTATTCATTATTTGAAATTCACGTGTCACTGAGAGTGGTGCTTTTTGTCTAGCAATACTACTCACAGGACACTGGCCACCTTTGCAATACATTATGATCAAATTAAACAATGTTTTAAATCCTGGAGCAGCAAGAAATACCTAGACCTCTTGTCCTTTTTGTGTCTTTCTTTTTCTGCACAACACTTTTCTCACCTACTTTTGTCTCTTCCCTACCACTTCCATTCCAGGAGAAAGGACTGATCACATCCACCAACACTTTCCAGGATTATAATATGGCTTTAACTGCTGTGGATTAAGTGGAAGAAGGACTGGAAACAGAAAGAAGTCAGTCTTCTTAAAGTGACTCACAGGAAGGAAATCTGGCGAACAGTCAGTTAGATGATTGGCTTCTGACTCATTGGAGGTTTCTTTGCTAGAGATTTGTAGCCGTCTATCACTGGTAGCGAGATGAACGTTAGTTTGCTATCAACCAACCACTGATATTTCCTTGGCTTCACATGCAGTGCAGTCTGGGTTAAAACTTAGATTTAGATTAAGTGCTGGGTACTTGCTGGTTCCAAATATTGAATTAAAATGGGTATTGTGTGGTTTTACAGAAAGCCTTAGAGCCACACCGATGGTTTTAGAGCTTTGTGTTGGTATTCCATCATCAGAAGATGTTCTTGTGAAGTGTTCAAGAGAAGTCAAATCTGTGTCATTTGTTCTATGCTGTGGTTGCAGGGGTAAACCTCACCTGCAGTGAAGAGCGTGTGGAATCAGATTATTTTCAGCGATGACTTTAAGAATATATGTTAAAAACCTTAGAAAAATGTTAAATTGATGTTGTTTTCATTCTTTCCCCAGCAGTCATTCTCCAACAGTCTTTCCACCATTGTGGCAGTGTATTGGAGCGGCCCATCTGCTCTGTGTCCAAGAAAGAACCTGCTATGCAGCTGTAAGGAGCACATCCAACTGGTAGCGGCTTAACATTGTTTCATCTTTCAAACTGAGACCATCCTGTCCTCAGGCAATATGGAGTCCCTCAAATGAGCGATCTTTGTCCTACAGTTCCTCGTTGAGTTGACCAAAACTATTTCAGTTCTGCATTGGAGTCTGAGGCTCTACCTTATTAATCCTATTTCCTCTCCCTTTTATTTTCATAAGTGTTATTGCCCAATACAACAGAATGAATGCGCCCCTCTCCCTCAGTTCTTATGTTGAAATCTTAACTCTGCACCAGTAGTATTTGGAGGTAGCACAGGTGGGAGGTAAATAGGCCGGGGAGTAGATCCCAGGATTAGTGCCCTTATAAAAGAGGCCCTGGAGAGCTCTTTCCATCTTTATGCTATGGGAGAATACAGTGAGTAAGAAGTTGGAATCTACAATCAGGATGCAGAAGAGAAACATACTGGTACCCTGGTTTTAAAATTCCATCCTCCAGAGCTGTAGGACATAAATTCTGTTATTTGAGCCACCTGGTCTATAGTATTCTGTCACAGCAGTTCAAACTTTCAAAGATACCCAATAAACTTATTAACATTTCTAACCCTACTCTGCATTTCCTTCCCTGAAGAGATGATTTGACATAACCATCATTGCCTCTTGGAATTGGCCAGTCAGGTATCAATCATAAAGAGAAAATGTATTTGGAGGGGAAAGATCTCATCTAAAAGGAAAAGAAGGAAAGAGCAAGTCCACTCCTTCCTGTCCAAGAAAAAATGGGGTTCAGAAGAGAGATAGAGGCAGGACCAATCTTCAAATATCAAGATTTTGTCTTTCCCTGCCCTTTCAGGGTCAAGCCTTCTGAGGATGAAACTATAGTAGTGTTTAGAAAGATACGGAAAAGCTAAGAATGTAGCATAGAGGAGACTGAAAGCACCTAGGAGAAGACTCACATTTGTCCTGACCCTGTGTCTAACATTGTATTAGTGAGATAGTGCAGCATTGACAGAAGGACTTTCAAAGTGTGATGTGTCTCTGTGTTTCCATAGGCCTTGGTGAAGGTCAGAGAGGTCTAAGGGAGGATCATTAGAAATGCAGAGACCCAAGATGACTAAGCACTTTGATTTCTAGGGCCAATGACAATGTCAGTGTTCTGCGGCTATGGACACCGCTGCATGCCAATGAACAAGCTAGACCAGAAGCACCTCAAAGGATACTAGCATACAGATGTGACCCAAAGATTGGCAGAGGAGCCCACTAAGACCAGAGATCCCTGTGCTGATTTCCATACCCATAGCCACATGGTGATGACACTTTCACTAACCATGGACTCATGTGCTGACATCAGAGGACCAGGCTACTAGAGACCAGCATATATAATGTGATCAAACTATATGGTGAATGTTTTGATTTTAAAAATTATTACAGTAAACGACACATTGCCATTAGCCCTCCTCAAAATATTCCCCCTTTTTTTGAACACTTATCCCATCCTTCTTGCCACTTTTGAAGCAGTGCTAGAAGTCCTGTCTTTAGGAAGTGGGACAAGAAATCCAGTAAGTGCTGCTGCCATGTGCTTTCCAACAGAAAAGCAGGCTTGCAAAAGTATTATTGGTGTGCCCTCCTCCATCTTATTCACCAGTTCTGGTACCATACAATTTCTGGCTCTTTGACAAAGTCAAAATGACCATGAAAGGTAAATGTGTTAAATTGATTGAGGACATTGAAACAGCCAGGACAGTGCAACTAAATGATATAGAGTGTGTTGGTCACTTTTCTCTCATTGCTGGGACAAAATTCCCAACACCCAAATTTAAGGAAAGAAAGGTTTATTTAGCTCACAGTTTGTAGAGATTTCAGTTCATAATCTGTTGTCTGCAAGGTAGAGCTGCATGGTACAAGGACAACAGTTTATGCTGGCAGAAGACAGGAAAAGCAACCACAGCAAAAAGATAAGAGTGAGTGGAAAGAAGACTCTTTCTGTCCCTTATATTGTATGTAGGTCACATCCACTTGGGTGTAGCACTCATGCCCATAATCCCAGCACTGGGCCATGAATCAATCACAAATCCTAGTAGCCTGCTCCCATGATCACATAACATAGGGGACAGTATAACTCCCAACCTGCTAGATGTCAAATATGCCAAGCTTCTGTCCCTGAAATTTAAGAATGAGTTCAGAAGGACAAAAGAGATTAAGAGTAGGAAATTTTATTGGGGAATAGAAATAGCTTTTGAGAGACAGGAGGGGTCCTGAATGTGGGTTGTCAGGCCCTATGTCAGGGATAATTTATACAGAAAAGTCACAATATGGATGCAACGTGAGTCAAATCACAATCAACCTGGAAGACTACAAGTACAGCTGTGTAGCTGATATTGGTCCAGTAGGGAAGTAGGGCACGTAGCAAGAATACATGGAAAGAACAAAGGCATTTTGAAAAGGGATAGGTCCAGATGCTCTGGTCACCCATCTGGGCAACTGATACCTCTCTGGACTTTACTGGATAAGATGATACTAATTACAGTACTAATACCAAGTTGCTGCTTATCTCTTAGGAGAGGCATGTAAGCCTGATCATTGCATCTTTATCATAAGGCCTGGTCTTTTTCAGATGTGCCTCCAGCCACAATTCTGATATCTTTATTATTTTTTTTCTGCTGACTTCCTTGATAACTTGGTCCCTTTCTGACTGTACATTAATTTGTATCTTATTTAGCTACTTATAAAGACATAAAAAGAGACTTCCAGAATTGCCTCAGAGTATTTGGCAGGGGGGATTCATAACAATGTGCTTTTTACTATGATAGTTCTATTTAACTTCAAACAGTCACTGTATTTTTCAGTCATATCTTGTATGCTGGCTAACTGTGTAAATCTGCTTTGCACTTGAATAAAACATTTTCATTTGGAAGGTTAGTTCAAGACCCAGGTTAAAGAATTAATAAGGATCAAGCTCAGGGTCTCTTAGGTCATATCTGAATATCAGCTGCTCATGCAGTATCTCCATGGGCTGGATGAATTATAGCCTCTCTGGGTTGTGAACATTTGACTTCTTTCTAGATCACATATTTTGAGGAGTAGGAGTGAGCCAGTGCTAAGAGCCAAGGCAATTTCTGGTGATGTGTGAACACCATTAATCAACACTGGATCACACCCAAAGTGTCCCATTTCCAGTTTCTCTGAGTCCTTCCGATCAAGTCAGAAAGTTTTAGTAGTTCTCTGGTTTTGAATGTAACAATTTTTAATCCCTCCTTCCAAACCATGAGAACAAACTTCTGACCCAGAGTATCAGAAGCACCTCACTCCAATCTGTTCTCCATACAGCAACAAAATTGGTCATCAAGAGAAGTCATATGATGTCATTTTTCAACTTAAGATCCTCCAAATGTTCCTGGTTTGATTCAGAAGAAAGCCCAAGTCCCTTGGTGGCCCTCCAGGCACTGGTAAGCTGACATTTCACATTCACAGCCTCACCCTTTTCACACCCCTTACACATTGCTTCCACCACAATAGCCTCCTTCGTTCTGGAATGTTCTTTCTTCAGATATCAGCAACAGCTGAGGTCATCTGTCAGGAATTGATCCTGACTTGACCACCTTATCAGTGAGGACTCCCCTGGTGTTATGGCTTGTGTCTAGATGTCCCCTCAAAACCTCATGGGGCTTTTTTCAGAGGTGGAAGAATCTAGAGTGTGTGATTGACTTATGGTGCAATGCTAACATTAAGGGAGCTAAGACTCAGAGTGGGTGACCACTAAGTCAGTCCACTGATTGATTTGGCACTGACCTAATCCCTGTACCCTGGATACAATGTAACGGGGAGGAAGATGCTGTTAAGGTGCCTTGCTGCTTTTGCTACCTTGTGGGTGCCAGGAACTCTTCTCTGTGATGCCCCTCTGCCAAGCCACCCTACCTCAGAGCCAGCTGATTGTGTACTGAAACCTCTACAAACTGTGAGCTAAATTAACTTTCCCCTTTTAACTTTGGGTGTCAGGTATTCTTTCTCAGCAGCAACAAAAAAAGTAACTAAGATACCTAGTTTTCCTATCTTGGACTGCACATTCCCCAATGCTCCCTTGCCTTTCTGCTCAGCTTGATGTGTGTGTATGTTGGGGTGAGGAAGCAGAATACAGCTTATTTATTTGTCTGTTGCAAATTTTTATATAAATGTATAATTTTTATTGCCTATCTTTCTCACTGGAATGTAGGCTCTACTCCATGAACTCAGGAACTTCTGCCTGTGCTGTTCACTGCTCTCTCCCTAACACTTAAACCAGGGCTGGTGTGTAGCAGGTGCTCACACTGTAATTACTAATTGAATGAATGAACTTCTGGATTGTCTCTTGTGTGTTATTGTGAGTAACACCCTCCCTTCACTCCCATTCCCTTTTAGTCCTCCTTCTCCTGGCAAAGCAAACACAAACAAAACAACCAAATACCCTGAAAGATGCAGTACCTACCTCCTCAGTTCAGTTTCATGGGAATTATATAGATTCCTTCCAGATAGGCAATTTGAGGCTTGGAGTGTGGAAGGAAGAGATTTTGGGGGAATTCTTGACTGAGTGTGCTCTGCCTCTCTGTCTGTGTCGCTCTCTGATCCAAGCACCTCTCACCTCTGGCATCAGGAGCATCTTCACATTCCTGCCTGGTGAATTAGGGTCTGGGTCAGCCAGGAGCAAGGGTTCCAATCTCCCTTCCTTGACAACACAGCACCTAAACTCTGTGTACCGGGCAGCTGCTTCCCAGGGCCAAACAGCTGGAGCGCTGCGTGGTTTCATTGATTGATGATAAACCACAAGCACAAATCTGAAGCATGCTAGGTTATAAGGAGCGGCAGGTCCCGCCCGGGTGTGCAGACCAATTCTGCCTGCCTGCAACACGGTTACCAAGGAGATGGAAGGAACACTGAAGAGACCGCTCTCAGGAGCGTGGGTGGCAGAAGACATCAGTTAGCAAGGACAACACCCGAATTCTTGGCTCCGCCCCTCCTCCCACACCCCAAAAGTAGCCAGTCACAGGAGAAGCTGGGAAGACAGGGGTCTACCTTTGGAATTCAAACCAGGGCTTCCCCATGGGTCCTCTGCGCCTCATAAAGGAGGTTTTTGCTGGTAGATTGGCTGGCATCTCAAATTTGAGAGAGTATTTGTGTTACAAGGAGATGGAAAATACCTGTAGGGTGTATTTTGTGTCTGCTTTTTTTTTTTAACCTCCACGAGGGTCAGAAGAGATGGCCACCTGAATGAGTCTACTCTGATTTGGAGGGAAAGCTGAGAATGGGCCTTCTGGTCAACCAGAAGCAGTGGCAGACTTAATGTAGATTCCTCTTCTGAGAGCAGCTGCCTCCTGTGGAATAAAGGGCGGCCAGGAAGCCTCCACTCTACCTTGAGAAGGGACCACTCTTTGTAACCACTCACTCCAAAGAGGAGCTGGCCCAGCCCGTTCCCACACGCCATGGCCAAGTAAGACCGCGATCTGACAAGCCTGTGAGAGTAATTACACAATGCTACTCCGAAAGGAGCCTCCTGCTTTCATCTTTACAAAGCCTGTAGAGTCCCCTCCCACTCTTCTCCCCAAAAGAGTCAATTCATTTTTTTTCTTGAGACAAGAAGGCTTTTTTTTTCCCTCCCATTTTGCAGAGGAGAACAAAGGCTTGCGGTAACTTTCTGCTATCAAAAAGAGAGCAGAACGTCCTTGCCAGGTCTCATAACCTTAAAAGGTGGAGCATTTCCCAGTCTCTCCTGATAAATGAGTTCCTCAAAAATGAGCTGCAGGGGTCTGAGGCTTAAAACCACCAGTGATTACTAATGTGGCTACAGACTACAGCTCTAAAGCCAGAAAGGGAAGAGCCAGGAAGAGGAACCGTGCCACACCAGAGGACCTCAGTGTATCTCACGCATGCCCAATATTTACATGTATTCCTTACTCGGTTTCCATAACAACTGGCAGACATGCAAAAATGCCTGCTTGGGTATTTGTGAGAGGATGACAAGAAAGTCTGCCAAGATCCTCTTTCTCCCAAGAGCAAGGCTATTTTCATCCACTGGCTTCTTGACTTCTTCCAACAGCCATTTGGTCTGAAGGTTTTAAACAGCAGGAAGCCAGTGAATCCACTCAATAGGTATTTGAACCACTCAGAAGGGAACAGCCTCATCTCTTGCTACATTTCCCAGGTAATTATTCACAGAGTCAGGAAAGGATTTTCTTATTATGAGGTCTCAATCATAAGGGACTGAGAGGTTGTGGTTTCCAGTTTTTAACCACAAATTTAAGGCGTGTCTCCATTTTTCTTATAATTTCCAAGTGTACACCATTACCTAATTCTCCCTGAAGATTCTAAATTGCTTTATGATGCATATGGATCCATGGTGTGAGCTGAGGTTCTGAGCTAACAAACAACGTTGTTCTCAGAAACCTCCCTCTTCTAGCCCTTCTCCCATGTTACCCGTGAGGGTCCTACCAAAGACCCTTAAATGCTTACGTGGGGCTTTTGGTCAGAAATAAAGTCTACATCGCCATGCTGTTAAAACTGTGGTTCAATTCTAGATATGTGCAGCAGACCAATTCATCTCTCAGAATCTTGTGTGGCTGGTTGTTAGTGTATTGTGTGTCAAAAGCAGCTTTCTAAGTGCTTTGGGAGAAAGAATAAAAACATCGCTAACTTTCCCCTCCACAAAGATCTTGCAATCCAAGAACCAAGCTCTTCTATAGCATTCAACTAAGCATCATACATTCAACATGTGATCAACACAGATGTCAAAGCCCATATGAAAACTGGTTCCCTGATCAAAACCACAGAGGGGTTGGTTTCATGGGCAGAGCAACCAGCACAGGTTTGAAGACATGGGCAGAACAACCAGCACAGGTTTGCAAACATGGAGGCTTCACCCTCTGCCCCTACAGCAGTCTGGGAGAGAGTGTAGGGAGGATGTTGTTGGGCTTGTGCCATGTGACACTTTGGGAGGAGCATGGTACAGATGTCCCTGCCATGAGCTGTTGTATTTGTCAGGCAGCTTGGTGGGACCCATTTATCCATTCCCATCTGTATAACTAGCTTGTTCTAGCAGGGAGATTGCCAAATCCCTGGGGGGGCATCTAGGGTTGAGGGACAGGTTATGAGGAGCAGAGATTGACTTCCTTGCTTTAGCTGAGCTGGGTTTTCATTTTGTACTTGGCCCTCCAAATTACATAGCTCACTCAGGTCCTGGATGAAGTACACTCCCGTAACTCCTCCCCTTCACTCTTAACAAGCCTTGAACAACCGTTCTGAGTGAAGCATTTGCTAGCCAATCCTAGTTTCCTATCAGTTCGATTTTTTTTTAAAGTAGTATTCTATTCCTTAGAACTCACACATTTCAACTATAAAAATACCCAAGTTAATTCTGATCTGGGTATAGAGAGGTCGCCTCATAAGTATATTTAACATAATCACGAGATTTACAACCGAACAATCTATGTAGTAAACATGTTCCACACCTAAACTCTTACATGCATTTGTTTATTATGGAAAATCAAGCCCAATGTAAAATTTGCATTGTAAGTGTGCCTTGCAGAAGATTTTCCAGCAAAGTCTGGATTGATTGAGGTTTTATTTTTTAAATTTGAGCAGACATTGTTACGTGGTAAAATATGTCATCTTGATGATGATTTCTTTTCAACACTCTTCCAACTTTGAGAAAGACGAGTTATAAATAACAGGCATGAAATTCCCCCCAAAGGTGTGTTTTAAACAGTTTCACACCTTTTGAATTTTCCTCTCCTTTTGCTCACCATATAGGTAACTACATAGAAGTTTCATCCAAGCTAACACACATGCCCTGGGGAACTAACATGAGACAGATGAGGCCGAAATTTGAGCCCCGGGGCAATAAGGAAAGTGTAGGAATAAATTAGTTCCTCCCTTTAAGACATAGCAACAGATAGAGCTCTGTAGCTGCTGAAGGAGGTGCCAAGAGGGTTAGGGTGACTGGCAGGCCTTGGTCAGTGGCTTACTCTCCTGAGTATCACACTGTCAGCAAAAGTCTGCCTGGTTCATGCTAACTGTGGACACAGTTTGAATACTGGCAGTCCACTGGGAGTTGCTGTTCACAGCCTGACACAGAGAGAAGCATGTTTTTTATTCTCCCTTCTTGGAGTTGCTTTTGGGAAAGCACCATTATTTTGGATCAATGTGAAGCTCACCCTAGTGTTAGACTTTGGAAATATTATTATTAACAAACATTATGGAATGCTTGCTATATGCGAGGCACTTACGCTATGTTTTTGATGAAAGAATCCCAGTTCTCAAGGTATTATGGTAAATTAGAAAAGATATGCAAGCAAATAACTATAGCATGCATAGAAACTGGGCATGGGGAAGTGACAATTAGAAGTTAAGTATCAGCTGTGACCCCATCTGGCTTAGGGACTTTGATCAAGCCCTACATCTTCTCTGGACTTTGCTTTCTTTGATTATGAAATAGGTCTGTGACTGTGAGAAGAGAAGCTGTCTATCTGGTCTCCCAGTTGCCTTTCTGTTTTAAAATTTCCTTACTCTTAGAAATAATCTGTTTCCATAGGCAACATTCTCTTTTAGCTATGTATAATTTGTGTAGGGACACCATAAGAAAGCACAAATCAAGTGGCTTACACTGCAGAAGTATATTGTCTCACAGTTATGGAGATTATAAAGCTGGAAGTCAAGGTGTCAGAAGGTTGGTTTTTTCTGAGGGATTTGATGGAGAATCGGTTCCATGCATCTTTCCCAGCTTCTGGCTTACTCGCAATCTTTGACATTCCTTGGCTTGGGGAGCTCTGCCTTCATGTTCGTGTAGTGCTTTTCTCTGTGTCTACTTTTCCCCATTTTATAAGGACATCATTCTATTGGCGTAGGGGCCCTCCCTGCACCTGTATAACTTCATCCTAATTAAATAACCTCATTTTAAATACATTTTCAAAGACTCTATTTCCAAAGAAGGTCACATTTTGAGGTACTGTTTGGACTTCAAAATACGGATTTGGGAAAGACACAATTCAATCTGTAACAATCAGTTTTACCCACTGATTGGTCCATTCTAATTTAAGATGGTAAATACTTTGCATTTCAGCTACCAGTTCCGGTCCATTAGAATGATTTCCTAGAGGTGTGTGTATAGATAGATTATGAAGTAACATCAAGGATTTGTGGAAAAGGGGATTGGAACTGCTTTGATTTTGTCTTGAGTACAGAATATAAGGAATAGAGCTTTTTCATGTATTAGATCACAAGAGGAGAAGGATGCTTAAAAATCGCACTTCTCACCCCTGAAGTATGGATCTCACCAAAAAGAAAAAAATCTTTTTAAAAAAGTTATTAAATCTCCCCAATTGAGATAATCTTTTGGTAATTGCCAATTTGCAGTCTTGCAACAGACAATAATCCTGGAAGGGTCATCAAGCCTATCCTAGAGAACGAGCAAATCTCTAGTAGGACTTATGTCCTCCATGGTGAGAGTTTTATTCTAGGGGAATTAAACATAGGGAGAAAGAATCATACAGGTTTTTTGAATATTTTCCTCATTGAAGTGGAAGTTGAGAACTTGATTTGGCTGAAGAGCTGCAGCTGGAACCAGATGGGAAGTGAGCTTCTGAAAACACCAAGAATATTTTCACTCCTACTCTGACACTTACAGCATCAAAACCACCAGATGATGACAGCTGCTGTGGAAAGGCTAAGAGAGTGAAGGGATGTTAAGTCTGATCACTGTGGATACCAAGGAAGTACTTTCAAGAGACAGAGGGGAAGTGACTGTGAAACTTAGAGGCCATATATGCCGTTCAGGGGTGTCTTTCATTCTTGTTTCATCTGCTGAGGTTCTTGAGGGAAGCCTGGTAGATTAACCAAGGCCAAAGCCTACTCACTACCAGAGGGTTTTGATCTCAAAACATTAGCTGAAGCATAATTTTCACTGACTTGAAACTTTCCCTTTATAAGATTGGGACTGATACAGGCTCTGTTGTACACGTTCCTACATGGGGAGCTACCTTCTCTTCTATCATGTGGTAGGTTGATTGCATTAATGACCCTGCATTTCACTGTTCCCTGAATCTACCCCTTTGATAGCAACCTGAAAATTGATTTGTGGCTTAGTCAAGTAACTTGCTTTGACCTCAGCAAATGCTTCAAAAGCACTTGTTCTCCTTGACCCCTGCTTTCACCATAAGACATGCCTAAGCTAGTCTGTGGGAGGTAATTCAGAGGCACATGGAAGAGAAGTAGGTTATTCAACCAAGGCCATTCTAGACCAGTTATCCAGTCTCCTAACAAATTAACCACAAGCACGTGAATAAGCCCAGCTGACATCAACCAAGCCCAACCCAGATTAGCAGAACCACTGAATTTACCAGTAAAATGATGAGGAATCATAATTAAAAAGCACCCTAGTTTAGGATAAGTGTAAAGAATTATAAAGCTAATGCAACATGAGAGATTCTCTGACCAAAGCACAGGTTTGGAACCTAGAAGATTCTTGCATCTTAGTTAGAAGCAGCACTGCCAGGACAGATAATTGGGGAGAAGGTGGTACAAAAAGAAGAAAACTCAGTCACATTTGTTTAAATACACTACTTTGTCGTTTCATTCATTCACACATTTGACAAACACTGGAGGCTATTCTGATTGCATTGCACTGCTAGGTTATGCTAAGAGGAAACAAATGAGTTAAAAAAGGATCTTTACCCCTAAAGACCCTACTGACTGCTTTACCTTAAATTGAGTGTATCTGGTGTGCTGGAATCAATTGGTAATGGCTGGCTAGAGTACGCCAGGAACTTCTGAGAGACCATACCTTGATATGATGAATACTGTGATCAATTAGCAGTGTCTGCTTTAGCAACAGATTGTAATCTTGGTGTTCTAGGTTTATGTCCTGGATCCATAAATAACATTTAGTCAGAAACTCATGCACTAGGCCACTTGCACGTGTATCTGAAGAATCCCTCTCCTACTTCCTCCTCTGAGTCTGAGTGACAAATGGATGAACTGACCGTGAAGAACAGGTCTTGTGGTTCTGACTTGGCACTCTTTTTTGACAAATAAAAGAGCACAATATTTTCTCTGAGTGTATGTCTGCTCCTCCCCTGTAAATCTGAAGATAATCCTCTAAGCTGTTGTGTCAGAAAGGGTGTGGATAGAGAAACACATCTGCAGTGACAAAATCTATTCCACCTTCTTCCAACAGAGTGCTAAAGGGTTTAGGTGTATGGGAGATGATGACCCAGCTTTGGAAATAAGTTCTGAGATGGCCCCTGCCCATACTGATATGGTGCCATATGGGAAATGGAATAAAATCCAACCCGTCAGGTTTCTTGTATTCATCTTGTATGAATGTGGTTCATCTGTTGACAGACTCGGAAGCCCACAGGAACCAGAAGGTGATGATGGGTAGAACTGTCAGTGGCATTTAATGAACAATACAGATAACTCTTCAGCAGTCTTGCTGATGAATGACACTCATTTCACTATTGGAGACAATTTAATCTAGGGTGGACAGATACAGAAATTATGATACATGTACACGATAGAATATTACTCAGCCACAAAGTAGAATGCAGTGCCGTCATTTGCAGGAAAATGGATGGAACAGGAGGATATTATATTAAGTGAAATAAGTCAGGCACAGAAAGACAAAAATACCACACGTGGTCTCTCTTTTTTAGGTGGAAGCTTAAAAAGAAAGTCAATCGAATGTAGAATAGTGATTACTAGAAATTGGAGGATGGATAAAGGAAAGTTGCGTAATGGGTACCGAAATACATAAAGAATACATTCTGGTGTCCAACAGCACAGTGGGAGGATTGCAGTTCATAATAATCTATTACTATTATTCTATTATTCATATCTATTATTCATAATAATCATAATAATCTATTAGAAAAGGTATCTTTTGTATTTCATTATTTTTTTATTTTAAAAAAACAAAACAGAAAAAAGGATAGAAACAGAAGGATTTTTTAAAAAATAGTAGGAAATTAACACTAACTAATATATTGCATATTGTTACCTTAGATGTAGCTGTTCAGGTTTCAAGATTTACACATGAAAAAGATGATCAAACAATATTTTATGAAGTCTAAAAGAGAGGAGCTGTAGGGTTCCAAACATGATAAGGAGAAGGAAATTCTAATTACCTTGATTTGATCAGTGCCCATTATATACATAGGTTAAAATATCACACTGAGCAACATTAATATGTACAACTAACATGTCAATAAAAATAAAAGAAAAATATTTACCATCTACTACACTACCGTGTTCTTGGAGGTCTACTTGTTTTGTGAGCCAACTAGAACTAAAAAGACTGAATACTTATTCAAATATGGCGTCTGTAGATTGTGGGGGCATCCTGAAAGATGGCTGCCTGTGACCAGGAAAGGGACCCTCTTGATATAACAACTGCTGGCACTTTGGTCTCTATTGTTGGTGAATCACCCGAACTGTGGTTCTCTTACAGCCCTAAATGAGCCAAGACAGCTGGCCTTTTCCTCCTCTTAGCTGGAAGCTCCACTCCTCTCTGCCCAGCCCTACCCAGCTCCCTGAGAATACAGGTCGTGTGGTGGAGCACATGCTTCCTAAAGGAGATGCTGTTTTTCTCAGCAGCCCAGCTCCCATTTCCAGGCTCTCCTTGGCATGTGTCACTCCAGACAAAGCCCAGTGTATGTGCAAGACCCAGGTCATTGTACACTACCTCACAGGGTAGCCAGGGGAGAAGTGAATTTGCTCCAGCCAAAGCCAACAGCATCATGGGAGCCAAACGGTTTCAGGCCAAGGAATGTTTCCACCGCTGTGGTGGGGTACAGCCAAAGTCTACTGCCAAGGGGAAGCCACAGGGTACAAATGGAGCCATTCGTGATAGCCTGCTGTGGACAGGGTGATAGAGGCAGGTCTTAAAGCAAAGTTACATTGACAAGGGAGGCAAGAGAGAAGTTCTCAGATTTTTGCTGTCTGGGATTTGATTTCCTCTACTTTTTAGGAAAGCAAGAAGAGAAGACAGGGTACCAGCCTCATTGTGTGACAAAGTAGAAAAAGCATATTATTTAAAGAAGGTAACAGCTTCATCGCTTGCCCATGTCACCTTCCACCTCTGTGTTCTTGGGCAAGTCCAATGGTGTCTCTGTGCAGCTGCAAATTCTATACCTGTAAAATGGGCACAGGCACAAATTAGACATGAGGATAACGTGGAATATTGTTCATCTCGGCCTCCTGAACCCAGGCTGTTATTTGCACCAATGCTTTACTTGCTTAGGTGTCTTCCTCTTTATACCTTCCTCTTTGTCCTGTGTTTTATCTGCTTCCCATTTTTTCCCTTTAATTTCTCTTTTCCTTCCCTGTGCCTTCAGCTGAGAATTTTCAAATGTTTCCACCAAAATGCCTCTGGCAACTAAAAAAGAACAAAAAAGTTTAGTCTAAAGTGCCGAAGACAAGTGTGATACTTCTTGGACAAAAGCCACCCCAGCCTGTCCCAGGCACAGCTGTTTACTCCAATCTCACAGCACACAGAATCTCTGCCACTGCTGCTTGTGGAGCACAGCGTCCCTACCACAATACTTTTCTTACTAGAACTCCTTAAACTGCCTCCTTCATGTTTCTTTTGGTCACAGTCAAGTGTTGTGTGGTCATGGCTGCAGGACTAAGACACAGCCTGCAGCCTAGCTGAAAGGGAAAGTGGAAGAATAAACTCCAGATCCTCTGAGGAGGTAGGACTCATAAGATAGGACATTTCCCCAGTAGAGAAAAAACTTATAAAATATAAGTGGTCATAAGTGGGGCTCACCAATCTTTATACATCTTAACATTATTTTTTTAATTTTGTTTTTTATCGGTACGTTTTTGCAGTGCACAAAGATGGGATTCCTCCTAAGGAGTTGATAAATGTACATAACACATTATAATCCTTTTTTTTTTCATCCCCTTCTCTCCATTCCCTTCCCCTCCCTCCTTCTCCTGGTCCCTCCCTTTTGCAAAAGAACTATCCCCCTATTTCCTATGAAGACCCATGTCCTAATGTGTCAGTTTCTGTTGGTTTCCATGCTTCTTTGTTACACTTTCCCCGTAAGTGCTTAGATCCTATATATTAAAAGTAATTTGAGTCGACTCAGCACATCCCCTATCCAATTTTGTCCAGTAAAACATTCAGCCCCTCCTGTAACATGCTTAAGAATTCCTGTTCGATACAGTCATGAAGGCACCAGCACTCTTTTCTTAGAACTTTGACTTTCCTCACTTATATGACCTGAAGTTTCATTCTCTCCATTAGCAGAAAACCCCAAGGCTATAATTGAATCTTTGAGAGAAACAACACATGATTCAAAATTTCCTGTGGCTGAAGGGGGCTTGATTGTTAACCACGAGGGTTTACATCCTCTCTGCAATAGGAAGGATGACCTTTTCATAAAGGCATGGCCCTGTCATTGTTTGGAACTGATTCTTTCTTGCTAATTCTCCCCAGGGAGTGGATACTTAAAACCACTGGCCAGATTTCAAGTATGTACATGTGGAGTGAGAGACCTTTTTCCAGCTGGTTAATAGAAATGGAACCCAAGTGATAGCCCTAAAATTGGAAAGAACAATGCATAGCAGTTTTTTTCTCCTAAAAATAGGAAGGTAACTTTTCTGGGCACCAGGTAGTCTTGTGGGCCTCGTCCAGGAATCAAAAGTTTCTCTTGGGTGGTGGAGCAGCAGGGTCTTAACTTGGTGAGATCCCACTTGTCTCCTTAGGAAGGAGCCTCTTCTCTTGATACTCATCTTCAAAATTCTTGACTAAGGTTCTTTTACTGCTGAGCCCAACTGTATTCCATTTGAAATGTGTGTCTCTTCACCCCTCACCATCCTGCCAGACCAGTATGCTGAGTTGCCAAAGTTTGGGTACAGACCTGGAGTCATTAATACTATTTGTCCTAGCTCCAAGAATCAAACGATGCTTTGGAAGAGGCAGTAAGTAGATACTCAAGGTGGTGCCAGATGTATTTTCCAATAGACAGGAATATGGGTCCATCATTCTCATATAAATATGAAAATCAGAATGTGGCTTATTTTCTCCAAGAGCACACTGTGCAGGATGGCAAAGATGAAGTGCAGTGGATGGTAATACATCTCTGTTCGCACCTGCTCTCACTGACTTCAGCTCTTCTCAAACATGCCCCTGAAGTCTTTCTGCGTGCTCATAAACAACCTTTTGTCGTTGCCATTCTCTGCCTGCCATTTTACTCTCATCCTCCTCTGTCCCACTTGGGTGGACTCTTAGGCCCAGATTCTTGGGGCAGCAGCCAGTAGAAGAAAGTTCATACCTAAGACTTCCTCTGCATATTCAGGTCACTGCTCAGCTCTAAGGTACCTGAAAATATGGTTGCTCAGGATTTTCTTACACCTTGTCTTCTCTAGAATGCCGCATTGAGTCTATGTGAGGCTGGATTCAATGACTCAGATTTGACATCACTGCACTGGGTCCAGAATCATCCTGTCCACATCACATAACAGTATCTAAATTATTGCTTCCTTGTTTTTCACTTCTCTACCTGAACTAGGATGTAAGAGCCTGAAAATTGAGGGTTCTTTTCTATATTGATCTGTTCGATTTTGTTATCTTGACAAAGAGCTCCTCATCCCTGTAATTGTAGTCAAATGGATGTATGTCAATTTCCTTTTGCTCTGTGGAGCCAATAGTTAAGTTTGTCATACCTAAAACGAACCCCACCACTTGTAAGGTTCTTACTACTTTCGCATGACCAACTGCCAAGTACTTCTCTGTTCACAGCTCTTATTCTTATCTATCCCTTTCTTGCTGTGTTCTGACACTCCTGGCTGTCAGAGCTTGGTGTCTTTCACCTTACCTTCCTTCTCTCCAAGCTCTTGGCCCTCAGTGAAGCCAGCAGCCCTCCAAGACTCAGCTCACTGCCAGTAAGTTAACCAAAGGCCACATCTCTTCTCAGATATTTATGGGAAGGATTGTAGCATGTGATGAGCTCGCCAACTCAGACACATTTTTTGAAGGAGCCTCATACTTTCCCAATTTGAACCTTTCTATTTGTGGCCTTTTGAAAAAGGAATCTAGTTTCACAGGGAATAGAACTTAAGGTCCAGGAGAAGCTTGAATCTAAGAAGCTCCCAATGTTGGATAGATAGAAGAGCTCTTTAGAATTACCTAATGCTTCTCAAACTTCTCCACCACAGCCTACCCAATGACAGGTGAGAGTGACACATTTTCCTAGGTAGAAATAGGAGTCAATACTTGAATTATACTCTTTGTTATGGTTTGTGTTTAGATGCCCCCCCTCCACTCTCATATAATCATGGACGTGGCTGAGTCTGGCATTCATGATTGGTTTGTTGTCTGGCACTGGGATTGGTGGTGTGACTGCTGCACCCACCCAGGGGTGGAGCCGGCATACAGTATAAGGACAGGAAGAAGGCGTGTCTTTGTTCTTTTGCTCTGTTCATGCTTCCTGTTTGTGGTGACCAGAAATGGCTGCCCCTGCCCATGCCATCCTGCCTTGCAGCCAGCTGAGTATGGACTGAAATCCTCAAGAACTGTAAGAAATAAACCTTCCCCTCCCTGATTTTAAGTATTAGTTATTTTGTCTCAACAACAACAAAAAAGTAACTAAGACAGGCACCTTCCTAAATTTTTTATTTCAATAATCCATTACAACATTTTGTAATACAGTTTTAAAGAAATAATTGACTTTTCCATAAAACATCTGTGATTATCCCAACCACACATTTATAATCTTCAGGCAGCTATCATGGTCCTATTCACATTCCCACTCATATTAAGACATCACAGGAAGACTGAAGCCTAATCCAATTTCCCCCTTAACAGATGAGGAAACTGAAACTCCAGTAAAAACACAGCTTGCTGCCATTTAGATCAGCTCCATTTTTATCTCCATGGGAGGATGAGCCATTCTGCAATGCAATTAGGAATATGTGCAGGGTTTCTGCCCCTTCAGATCCAACCACCATTCTTTACCTGCTTTGTGACTCTGCAGCTGTCAGCTACAAGCTGTATCACTTGTCTCCCATGGCCTCTAAGCTCTGATTGGGTTTGCCCAATGGCAGACAAGGTAGAGGACTGAAGGATGGGATGGGACTGACGTCATGGTCTTTACTTCCTCAGCCTCTCCCTGCCAAGATTCAGATTGACAGTGGCTGTCCTCTTCTACTAGAGCTGGCTGTCCTTTCCAGCTAAGATCCACTAAGTTCTCTGAATCACTTTATTCTCTTAGCTTGTTAGACTCAGGAGTGTCAATCCCAGAGTGTTTTGCTAGTCACGTCTTTGTAAATAATGCCCTAATTAGACTCTCTTTGATCCCCTTTTTCAAAGTATTGCTTGTTTCTTTCCAAGAAGCTAATAATAAATGGTACCAGAAACAGCCCAAGGAAATAATCACTCACTGGGAATAAGAATCTGGCTTGGGATGCTCTCACATTCATTAGGCACATGTGTAACTGTCTTGTGAGATGGGAACAACCCTAGTTATTATGGTTTGCAGTGGCCTCATGATTATGTAAATCATCACCAGTTGTGGCACGGGATGGAATGGAATGCATATGGAGAATGCATGTGCATTTGCTTTGTGACCAGCAGCCACTGGCCTTAGTCACTCTAGTGACAATGATAATGACAAAGAGTGTGGTGTAATCTGACTACCTGTGAAGACCTGAAGAGTATTCCCAGAGAAAATAGCAAAAGCTTTGAATAGTCAACTGAAACTATAGATCGAAAGTGAAAGCCTCTGAAGTCTGAAAGACATTTAAAAAAAAAAAAACATTAAAGCAAGGGCTTCAGGCTCTCAAGTCACTTACTCTTCCTCCTGAAGCCATGACTGTGACTTCCTGGGAATTTTATGATGGGTAGTTTTTAAAAAAGAAAAGACAATGACAGCCTAGTTTATGGATGGGTTATCTTGGAACGAACTAGAGATGCTGGCCACTACTCATAGACCTGCTCAGGAATGGCCCTAAGAGATAGTGGTGATGATAAAACCTCCTAGTGGGTGAAAATTTTGGAGTTCTGAGCTAGAAAAGAGTAGAGTTGCAAGACTGTTGACAAGAAGGCCTGGGAAAATGTATCTCTGGGAATGGGTACAGAGTACAAAACTCATCGTTTCTTGTACATAACCTCTGAGAGTAAAATAAACTGTAGATGAAGCTGCAAATACTCAGATAAGGTGATCTGTCTGAGGGACATAAGTCTCTTTCAGGTAAACCTTGTTTGGTTCATGTGCACAGTGGTCATGACATCAAGAAAGGTGACATGTATGTGTCCAGCAAAAGGATGTCCCCTTACCAAGGCAGATCTTTCTATTGCCATTACTAAGACTATTCTGGCACAAAAGTAATATATAAACTTCTAACGTAGTGTCATTCTCCATGAGGCCAGCCTACCACCTAGTAGCAGGACAATTGCATCCGACACCACCTGTCCTGGAGAAGGCAGTTTTGCCTTCATAGGAAAAACTACATATTTTATTTACGGAATGTGCTCCTCTTATTTACAATGATTTGATTAACACTACCTTTTCGATTGTATAGAGAGCTTTATATATTCCCATGGTATTCTTCCAATGTTGGCTGTAAATTGTCATAACAACAAAAGCAAAGTGTGGGAGTCACAACTACAGAATTTCCTAGTGTTTCTAAGACTATCTCATCCAGAAGGAGTTGGCTGGTTATATTAATTTTCTCTTGATACATAACAAATAACCAAACTTAGTACCTCAACATAACAAATATCATCTCCCCATTTCTGTGAGTCAATAACCTGGGCATGGCTTAGCTGGGTACTTCTAGTTTGGAGTCTCCCACAAGGCTTCAACAAGACACTGCCAGAGCTATAGACATCTAAAGGCTTGATTTATGGAGGAACTCCTCCTACATATACAGCTGTTGGCAAGCTTCATGTCCCTGCTGGGTTGGCCAGAGATGACACATTCTTTCCATGTGAACCTCTCCAGAGAACAACTCATAACAGAGCAGGTGGACACCAACAGAGCAAGCAAATGAGAAAGACAGAGAGAGAGAGAGAGAGAGAGAGAGAGAGAGAGAGAGAGAAACAGAGACAGAGACAGAAGTAGAAGGAGAGGAAGAGGAAGAGGAAGAAGAAGAAGGAAAAGAAGAAGAAGAAGAAGAAGAAGAAGAAGAAGAAGAAGAAGAAGAAGAAGAAGAAGAAGAAGAAGAAGAAGAAGAAGAAGAAAAAGAAGAAGAGAAAAGAGAGACTAGAGTCTTTTCCAATCTATCTCAGAAGTAACATCCCATAATTTTGCTAGTGCCTGTTATTGAGAAATAAGTCACCAGGTCCAGTTCACATTCAAAAGGAGGAAAGTCTACTTATTCAACATTAACTGGAGGCAAGGATCATTAGGAGCCATGTTAGAGGTTATCATCCTGAAAATAACAGTAAGTCTGTTAGTCTCCTGAAGTCTCGTTATGCCTCTCTCCAGCAGACAATGCCGTGAGATTAGAGTGCCATCCTACAGTTTGAAATGTATGTCTAAGCCCCAAAAAGTGGCACCATCCACCTCATCTAGAATTGAAGAAATACATGTAACTAAGGATGAAGGTGAAAGTGGCCCATCTCATTGTTCAAGAAATAACCTACTTGGAAAATTTTTATCTCTACTCTTTTTAACTCAGTAAGTTTGGGGATCCTAGTGCCTGGGGATGGAATTCTTCCCTGAAGGACCACAGCCATGGACCTAATAATTTATAAACTGAGCCTGCTGCTGGATATTATGGGTACTTCATATCCATGAGCAATAAACACACACACAAACAAGCAAACAGAAAGAGTCCTTATTTTACTAAACAAGAACGGAAATGCTGCCGCAAAACAGAGGCAAGAAAGATGATGCTTAAAACTTGGGGCATTCCAAATATGGAAGACCAGGGTCATGCCTAGTACTCTTTGTCTTGTCATCTGATCATTGGAAAATTATGGCATCCAAATAAAGAGACTATGGCTATGAAGGTTTGAGTCATAACTGCAAAGACCTCATCCAACTAAGATGCCAGC
>RJWM01025915.1:0-28709 GCA_004363535.1 Dasyprocta punctata | reverse complement strand
CATACGCCATTTTTACTTCAGTACTTGTTATAACATGCACTCAATAAAATGCACAAATTTTAGGTACATAACTTGATGAACTTTTACAAGTGTGTGTACCCATGTAACCATCACCAAGACAAATTGTACAATTTTTGTACTCCAAAGCCTTCCTCATGCATTTGCCAAACTTCTATACATAGCCACAATTCTGATTTACATCATCATATAGTAACCACATCCAGATGATTATGTATCTTTATTCAGTGTTCATAAGCTCCATTTACAAGGATTGTTTGCTTTGCTTTTCAGCTCACTATCTCTTTCATATCATTAGTTTTCCTTATAGGTAACTTGGTTATGACTACAGGATCTTTGGCTCTGTAGGGGAGAAGGATAGAGAAAACTTAGCTCTGCAGACTTTTCATTAGATCCATGAGTAGCTTAATGATAGGATGGCAGGAATTTCATATAACACAGCCAGTGTTCAGATACTCATTCAAATTGTCTTTGGGGGCATATCTCTTACTTTATTTAGAGTACGTAGTATTTGAGGTTTGGCCTTAAAAATGTATTGAAATCACTTTGAAAGCAGAGGCTGATGCACTTGTTCTCCAGCGCTTTAATAACTTTCTTATTGACAATCACATGAGCTGTTCTCTCTCCCAGGGCTTTCCCACTGTTCCTGGTGCTTTTATTTGGGGATTGTTCTGTGGCTTTGTGGATCTTCTCTTTTGTCCGTAGGGAGCAGAAGGTTTCTCAGTTCTTTGAGAGTTCATTGTCAATCTCATGACATGCATTTTTCATCTTCCAGAAGTTCTTTAATGATTGGGTTGGCTGATGCACTCTCAGTGCTCAGTCAGCTGTCATGAAGTGAGTCTGCCTCTGTCTGCTGAATTTGGTGTCAAGGATGCTGGAGAATGAGCCAAGAATCTCAACAGGGTTCTTGGAACAGACTACAATGTTGAAAGCAATGTCCTTTATATGTTTCAATAACTTGTTTAAAATCATTCTCACAGAATCTTTCATTTTGCTGGAACCTTTCAGAAGGACAGTTTTGTGGTGAACCTGGGAGGCATATATCTGGATAATAGCATGGGATTTGGTACAGGAGGCCTCATGGTCCTGTCAAGAGAGCCAGCTACCATGCCAGGGAAGGCCTGGAGGAAGGGAAGCTATGACCAAGTCATCCATGAGGGAGGCTGTATATTTTAATTTGTTACATTGTGCTGTGGTTTTGTTTGTTTTTACTTAAAATTAAACCCATCCACTGATTTCTAAATTGACTTTCAGCATTTTTTACAATATTTGGATGAACAAAATTAAGATTTAACTATGATTGCCATCAAGAATTCTTCCACTATCACTACAGTTTAAGCCTTAAATTTATTATGTGTCTGTTTTTGTCATTATAAAATATTAAGAAAATGTGGATAAATTCGATAAAAAATAATTCCATGCTTAATTACCCCTATCCAACCGTTATTGAATTTTAAGAATCTGTATTTGGAACTTTTTCTTTCATGTCTGAATTAGGCTTAATGGAAATTGTATAATTTACATAGTAAGTGGGAAAGCTATGCAGTAAATCAAGGTGGACTCTCTTCAGACTCATTGCTTTTAAACATTACAGTTTATTCCTGGTCATATGGACTACACCTTGGCCTTAGGAAGTCCTGAAAAATGTAGGATTTTAGTAATGGGTGAGCATCAGGAAGAGGCCAAGTGGAGAATGATTACTATGAAACATTTGGTTAGAATACCAAGGAAAATAGGATCCTTTGAGATCTGAGCCTTGAGTTCCCCATACGTTTTGGTTCTGCCAATGACTCATTGGCTCTAAAATGCTGTTTTTCAAGTATATATCTTACAAAGTAGACTCACTGTATGTTATTATTCAATTTTATTTTTTACATAGAGACTCTACACTGTGGAACTCTCTAATAAATCATTAACAACAAAGACTCTTAGGGATTCTACTCTTGTAATTATCAACCCAGGTGCCATTTTCTTTTTGAGATTGGGCAGAGACAGGGAAGGCACTATGCATCTCACAATCTTCTTTATTATCCTTCAGTTTGCTCATCTTCTTGACAGGCTCATAGATGGTAGTAAAGATGCAGAGAACTGAGCCATCACAGCATCTCTCTCAGTCCTGCTTCAGGCAGTGCATTTCAGCAAGGGGCACATAACAGGGGTCAGAAATTGCAGGTGATTGTCCACATTCTTGGCTCCTACTATGAAGTATTATGCCCAGATCTACTCTGAGCTTTCTTGCTCAGAGGCCAGGCTGGCACTCTTTGCATAAAGCTCTATTCCATTTGAAAACAGCTGTGCCTAGAAGCAGATGAGCGTCTGCAAAGTAGGGATCATAAGTCAGCAGAACTGTGCTACAGAGGCGTTTTCTGTTACTGCTTTTGGTGCATGCTGACTAGGAAATCAGACTCTCCATAATCAACAGAACTTTATATCATGCATTTCAGAAGTTAAAAATCTAAGCAAGAGATCCTTAATGATTTACACTCCTGGACAAAAGCTGCAGTTCATAGATTTTGTGTTTTATGGCACAACTATGATGATTTCATAGAAGCAATCGTTATCCTTTTAAGCAGTTTTTTTCTTGGAAGTTTACTAACTTGTGATTATAAAATCTACCTTGTCCTGCCTGGATAAATGTCACTTGGCTTCATTTTCCCTGAGTCTTTTCTCTGGTATACATAAAAAAAGTATTAATGGGAATCATATACACAGGGACAAAAAAGATACTTTCATTTTGAGGTCTCAAGGAACTGAGGGGTGGTAGTACTTATCTCCTCCTGCTGCTTCCTTTAGTTTAGTTCCTATGAATGACTAGTTTAGTAGTTTTTTGTTTTGTTTTATTTTTCATTTATGAGTCTATTGTCTTTTTTTTTTCTCCACAAAATCCAGATATCCTTGGGAGTCTATCACTTATCCTCAGGGTGGTATTATGAATTTCAATTTCAAAATCAAAGTTAAATTTAAACAGGATTTGAATAAGAAATGTACACCAGGCAGAAATTTGTGATTTTTATCAGATACATTGAGTAAGGCATTCTTGATAAGTCTTTTCCTCATAACCCCTGGCTGTCACCTGGCCTCCTCTCCTACAGTTATCCTTGAGTTCAAGTCCTCAGTTTTGCTTGAACAAGTATCAGTGCTTGGTCTGATGGCAAAGCTGGTTTGGGGCCCTTTATATGATCTGAGTTCCTGGGGCAGAGTCAGACACTATAGTCAGACACATCATACTAGGAATAAGGCTCAGAAGCAGAGGGGCCAAAAAATGAGGATAGTTCTTCTTTCCTCAATAGAAAGGCAGTTGTGGATCAGTGGAACAGAATAGAAGATGCAGACACAACCCCAAACACATTCAGCCACCTTGTCTTTGACAGAGGGGCCAAACATTTGGTTCACTGGAAGAAAGATAGCCTCTTTAATAAACAGTGCTGGAAAAACTGGCTTCCCACATGCCAAGGACTAAAATGAGACCTGTGTCTATTACTGTGCAGTAAAGTCAAAATAGATCAAAGATCTAAATATTAAAATAGAAACACTAAATTTACTGGAAGAGAAAATAAGTAGAAATCTTGAAGACCTAAGTGTAGGCAGAGACTTCATGAACAAAACCCAGACTGCAAGGGAAATACTACAAAGAATCAACAAAAGGGATCTCACTTTATTAAAAAGTTGTTGCACAACAAATCACCAACAGAATGAAAAGATAACCCAGAGTGGGAAAAAAATTATAGCCCGCTATTCCTCAGACAAAGGACTTATATCCAGAACATATACAGAACTGAAAAAAATCAGAACCCCAGATTCAAAGACTCAATCCAAAAGTGGGCATCTGAGATGAATACACACTTCTCAGATGAAAAAATACAAATCACGAATAAATATGTAAAAAAATGTTCAATATCACTGGGCATTCATGAGATGCAAATTAAAACAACACTGAGATTCCATCTCACCCCAGAAAGAATGACTATCATAAAAAATCAATCTATAAGCCGGGTGTGGTAGTGCACGCCTTTAATCCCAGCACTCGGGAGGCTGAGGTAGGCATCGTGTTGTGAGTTCGAGGCTGGCTTGGGCT
Source organism: Dasyprocta punctata (assembly GCA_004363535.1). NCBI lineage: Eukaryota > Metazoa > Chordata > Mammalia > Rodentia > Dasyproctidae > Dasyprocta > Dasyprocta punctata. Next base: position 24,616 of record RJWM01025915.1, on the reverse strand, counting down.
ACAACATGAGCACAAGGCCAGCCTGAGCTATGTAGTGCAACCCTGTCTCAAAAAACTAGGGCCGGGAGTTTGGCTCAGTGGCTTAAGCACCTGCCTGGCAGGTGCGAGGTTGTGAGTTCTATCCTTGGTGCCAAAAAAGAAAAGAAAAGAAAAGAAAAAAAACAATCTATAACAAATGCTGGTGGGGCTCTGGGAAAAAAAGGAGCACTTCTCCACTCTTTGTGCGCGTGTAGACTGGTGCAACCACTGTGGAAATCAGTGTGGAGATTCCTCAAAAAACTAGGATAAGAGCTGGGCATGGTGGTGCATGCCTCTAATCCCAGCACTTGAGAGGCTGAAGTAGGCGGAGCGTTGTGAGTTTGAGGCTGGTTTGGGCTACAATGCAAGTGCAAGGCCGGCCTGAGCTACATAGTGTGACCCTGCCTCAAAAAGCTAGGGCTGGCAGTTTGTCTCAATGGCTTATGTTCCTGTCTGGCAGGTGCGAAGTTGTGAGTTCAATCCCTGGTGCACAAAAGAAAAAAACAAAAACAAAAATAGAAAAACTAGTATAAGAGGTCCCATTTGACCCAGCTATTCCTCTTCTGGGTGTCTTCCTAGAAGAATTAAAATCATTATCATAACATCCATGTTTATAGCAGCATAATTTGTAATAGCTAAATCTTGTAAACAACTCACTTGCCCATCAGCTAAGGAATGGGTAAAAAAATATGTTTTTTAAATATAGTGGAGTACTACTCAGCCATAAAGAAGGATAAGCTGGGGACTTTTTAGGTGAATGGATGCAAGTTGAGATCACACTTGTAAGTGAAATAAATCAGATTCAAATGTGTAGACATAGTAATGTCTCACTAGTGTGAGAAACTGAACAAGTGAATAAGGTCTAAATTGTACAATAGATATTTTGAATTGGGAAGGAACTGTCCAAAGAAAAGATAGCCTGTGATGAGGGAAGGAAAGGAAGGAAAAAAGAAAAAGTATGTTTATATGCAAGGTAGTTAAGATAGTTACACAGCTAGTTCCCCTTAGTTCATTGAAAAGAAAGGTTTGTACTAATATTGTTAGGTCAAGATAAACCTATATCTTGTACCCTGAGTAACTACAATGAAGACAATATATGCAGTGTGTTAATTATTGTAACTCTCCTACTAACCTGTTTTGAAATTGCTTTATTGCTATTTTTTCTCTTAAAAAAAGAAAGTAGTTGTATCATAGTCTTAGTTTTAGTAGCACACCGTGAAACATTGTTACTGTCTGGTTAGACTCCTTTAACATCTTGAAAAACAAATTCAGAATAATAACCACATGAAATTAGTAACTATCAAAGTAGGAAAGTGTGATACAAGAACTCCGGTCACTGGGAGAGTGCAAGTTGACACAACTGAAATATCAAAATAACTCCTAAATAGACACAGTTATGTACAGGTATAAGAGATTGTCCACCAAAGAGATTGGTGGAAGATATTGCCCACCAAAACTTAGTGTTGCCTGTCTACACCATAGGATCGCCTTTGAGAGGACGTGGTCCATGCAGGGAGTATATTTCCTAGACTGTCTGCCATCTGCATGTGGCCATGTGACTGACCTTCCAAAGGGGCAGAGATTTATTCCTTGGGAAGTGTTTTAATAAGCCATTCTCTCTCTCTCTCTGTCTCTCTGTCTCTGTCTCTGTCTCTTTCTCTCTCTCTTTTTAGAGACAGTTTTGCTTTATAGTGAAGGCTGCCCTTGAACTTACAGTTATTCTCTTGCCTGAGCCTCCTCGAGGGCTGAGATTACAGCCATGCACCACCACACCCGGCAAGAGGCCATTGTCTCTTCTACTCTCTTTTCCCTTGTCATCTGGATAAAGGAGCCTCCAGGAGACTGAGCATCGACAAAGTCACAAGACGGAAGTCTCCTGGTTCTCTAAATGTCCATGTGGAGGAGTATGACCCACTTACCAGGAATACTATCACTGGACACTAAACAGTTTTATTTTTATTTTTTATTTTTTAAACAGTTTTATTTTTAAGAGCAGCTGACACTGCTCCAACAGTTACAGAGACAAGTTGTGATGACGCACCAGTTACCTCAAAGACCTTGTCTATATCTGCGCTTTGAGTTTCAATAGCCCAGATGATCATCTATCCAGACACTAATGTCTGATGTACTTAGTTTAATCAAGCCACATGATCCTTTCTCTTCCTTTGACACTTTATTTACTAGTGAGGCTTGTTTAAAATGAAACATTCTCCTATGTCTGAGCATGTACTACCCAAGTTCCTCATCTATCAACAGCACTAGAAGGTGCAGCTAAAATAACCTGTTTCTTTCATATTCTTTAATTCTTTTTTTTCCCACTTCTCATATTTTCAATGTCATTGTGTACTAAGTGGTCATCTGGCCTTCCCTAACACACTTCTTTGATTTCATTGAGAACAGCCGTTTGTCAGATTTAGGCAGCATATGTGCTAATCAGAGTTTAATTGGTCTCTCCTGTTCTGTGGTGGTACAGGTGTGATGTAAATAGAACATATATGTGCAATGGAGGTGATTGGAATTACGGTCAACTGACAAAAGGCATCAACCTCTCGGTGCTGGAATAGCCAGTTTATTGGATAAGACAGGACAATTACCACAAATGGCCTGTCAGAATGGTTAGAGCTCCCCACAGGCTTTGAGGCAGGTGTTTGTGCCTTCAGTTTAATGTCTTCCTTTCTAGTTCCAGGCTGCATGCAGCCCTTGGCATCAGCACAAGCATTTATGCAGAAATGTGGGTCACCTGGATGCCCAGTCTGGTGGATCCAGTTTTTCATTGCCAAGCAAGGCATAAGCTACATGCGATGCAAGGTGGCCTTTCCCAGGGGAAAGAGACTCTGACTTGCATTTCTTTCCAGATCATCTGCGTATTTGATTTGGTAGCACTGTGGACATTTGGAATGTTATTCTTGCACTCCAGGGACTGTCTGAAAGCTATGCAATTCTAATCTCTAAGTTCGTAACTGACTTCCACCAAACTTGTGCTGCTAACCTCATACCTTCCTTCAGATGTCTGAGCTCTTCTGTAGGTATTTAGCTTACTTTTATTCCCAGGGAATAGATGCAGTTTTGAGAGAATCTTTTGCACGAAGTTGAAACATTTTCTTAGGACTCCTGTCTCAGAATCAAGATTTGAGTGTTAGATCATGCCCCGTTAGAATGTCATTTTATAGTTCAACTTTGGAACACACTTGGAGTTGCAGACAGGAATCCTCCTGGACAGAGGAAGAATCTAGAGGTCTTTCTTGCTTTTCTAAGAAATCTCATTAAAGGAAACCACTGCAAACTGTGTTAGATTTCAGTTCATTCTTCTTGGTGATTAACTTGGTCCCTTCTTTATTTTTTATGTTTGAAAAAATTTAGTCCTGGCTACGCTTCAAATGTTTATCACTTAAAAAAAATATAGGCCAATCATCTCTGTTAAAACTAAACAATTTCTAGCCTAGTAAAAATTTAATCGTTACTGTTATATGGATCAATCTATTTAAATGTCAGCTTTCTAGATTTTTTTTCTAATTTGTGGATTTTTCTCAAAACCTCTGTGGATTGAAAGACACCTCTCCCTTTTAACAGCTCATTTCACATCCTTTACTACTATTATATCCCTGGTGATTGTGTACAATTCATCTAGTCTCTCTTATTCTCTTTTAAAGGACAAAAGGAATAAACGCAGTAGAATAACTTATTACGAAAAGCCAAGTTCTGGGAGAAATTGGCAAGCATTACTCAGTTATTGGTTTAGGAAAAGTGCTTCTAAATCCTTGCTTGGATGGCAGGACTGAATGTGAAATTTGGGTGGCATTGTGATCCAGATGGTTTTCTTATTCCCTTGCAAGACTATATTTTCTTCTTATTTTGGAGGATGAAGACAGAAAAATGAGAGATAGCAAAACTCAGGTTTTAGTTAGTTTCATTTTGAGAAATTAATCCATTTCACCAATGTTTTGCATGTACAGCTTTCCATAATTACCAGTTAGCATATTTGAATATACAAATGGGCATTGCCACCTAAATAAAAGCAGGATCATTTTCTTTTCTTTCTTTCTTTTTTTTTTTTTTGTTTGTTTTTTTAGACAGGATCTCACTATGTAGTTCATGTTAGTCCTGAACTCCTTATGTAGCCCAGGCTGGCCTTGAACTCACATCAATCCTCCTACCTCAGCCTCCCAAGTGCTGGGATTGCAGGTGTGGGCCACCATACCTGGCTGAAAGCAGGACCATTTCCAAAGCCTGGGGCACATGCGCTAAGAACTGCTGCTTCAGATGAAAGTGTTCAAGGCTGTTCGTGACTTTGGCAGTCATTCTTTTTATTAGGAACTTGTTCAGTATCTACGTGTACAATTTCCATGTCCATCTACGTGTACAATTTCCATGTCCAGGCGACTTATTTTTGTCTTTTTTCTCTTTGTATTTTCTTATATAACAGTTAGCCCATTTCTGTTCCATTTCCTTTGCTACAGTTTTCTGTTCCTTGGTTGACAAATATTCTTACAATCTAAAAGGTTTTGTTGTAGCTTTCTTACATGGATCAACAGAGGGCTTAAATCTCTTCTAGAATCTGTTGCTATCTCTTGATATAAGAGCTTTGCCCTTTTAGTTTGAATCGGATGGAATAATTTGGTTATACAACAGTACAAAGAGGAGGAGAGACAAAAACGATAGTGTTATTTTTGTCTTTCCTGTTTTGTACAGTGGAATGGGTTTAAATTCACCGGATAGTGAGTCACTGGTCATAAGTTTTCTTTTTTATTTTTTTTTAAATGAAAAACTTCAAAGATTCTATAGAGCAGTAGTATTTGAGAGTCTAGGCATTAGAGTGTGGCAAAGATTTGAAGACGAGAAATCCCTGAGCACAGTACCGGCTCCTTTGCAGTTGGTAGCTGGAAAGATGAGCTGCAGAACATGTTCTCTCCTGGGCACTGGCGTTTCCTGGATGTATGTGGTCAGCAGTTGTTGGGGGTGGGGGAACTGGAAACATCTGTGGATACAGCTGGAGCAAGACAGGAAGGATACCGAATTTTGTGTAGAGGCAACAGTTGACTGACACTTAGGTTTATGGTGATGTGTGAGGCAAACCCTGGGAATGACCATTACAGGGAAATATTGTAAGTACCCACTTTGAACCACTAAAATTCAGGAGTTGGACAGTTTTTACTCCCATGAGAGAAGCATTGGCTAGGTTCCAGTTACATGTCGTTGTGAAGCCTAGCAGTTGTCTAGAACCTTGAAGGCCTGACATTTTATCCTGTTTGCAAGCTAGCATGTCATCCTGTGACAGTTTCAAAGTTGCTATAGCAAGACATGAGACTCCTGGGTCAGAAACACAGGACTTCATCATTCATAACTCAGCAGGCAGCACGAACTTCTTGTTCACTTTAATTGCTCCTGTCCCTCAACTCTCATAGTATGACACAAAGGAGGGCCTCAGTGAGCAGTGCATCTATAAAGGGTTTGTGTCCCATTTGAGTAGGCCCAAGCTACAGAAACTCAAATGTTAAAATGGTGTCATTGACAAACGTGACCTATCTATGCTTCAGGGGAATATGTTATTTTTCTTACTCTAATTAGTACACAAATCTGCCTTCTGCCTCAGATGGAGTCACTATTTCTATTTTCCAAGACTCTTAGCTATTCAGATATCTTTAATGAAAGTATCTGTCAATGTCCCTGCTCAAAACTCTTGCAGATATGTGAGAGACTTGTGAAGAGTTCCAGTTATTCCAGATTATTCTAATAATTCCAAATTATTTTTGAAATTATTGCAGATAGATAAGGCTGAAGACAGTGGAATAATATTAATAATGATAAAACAAAACAAGTATTTTAGGGTGTGATTTTATGTTACCCAAATTATGCTTCCTGAGACTTTTTATTCTGAAGTCTGTAATTTGGATGCATTTCTCAGGGTGTTGCCCCTTCTTTCTTGTTATTCAGGCTTATCTAGCACAAATGCTCAAAATTTGTCCACACTTCAGCTTTGGCATGCGAAGAACAGACTTCAGAGTAAATGTTCCAGTGTCTATTAAAGAGTAGTGACAATGACATCATATTCTGTCATTGTGTAATAAGATAGATTGGTTCAGCAGATTAGGGAATAATGAAAAATTTATGAGTAACATTTAAGTGAGGGGAGAGAAAGAGAGAGAAAGAGGGGAGGGAGGGAGAGAGAATACAGAGAGAGAGAGAAAGGAGAGAAGAGAGTTATTGAGACAAACTGAACCCTGTGTCAGGAAAGAACCTGTATAAGTTATGCTTTTAGCACTAGTGCATCTCTCTTTAAAGGCCCACTTAAAGCTCTTAGATTTGTTCTGTCACAGTTTCAAGACCTGCAAATGATAGCCCAGGTGATATCTTTGGTAAACATGAGATTAGCCTCAAAACCACCTCTTACTAATTCATGTATAATTTAAGTCAAGAGCACAGTATTATGAAGTCCTAAAGATTCTGCAGATTGGAGGATAAACTAAATCAGTATTTTGAATAATTACATGAAAACAAAATGCAAAGAGGTTGTACCTCTTAGATCTTTTCATAGCTAATCTGTTTGGAATTCTTGGGCTAAGGCGGAATGAATGTATTATAAGAGAGACTCTACTGAGCACAGTGTGAGGGTAGCTTAATCTGGCTGTGACTGTGTCTCACATATCACTGTACCCAGTCAATAGTCTATTATTGCAAGTTAAGTGGCTTGCTACAGTATTCCATGCGCAAGGTATTAGAAGCTGTGTTCCCTAATTTCCTGAGCAATAATGGCATAAGCAGTACGCATTTTTTATTATAAAAACTAACAATTGCCTCCATGGAGTTAATGGTTTTTTATATACCATTGGTACCCCGGAGATTTAGTCATAAATCAGAGGAAAATTAAAATGTGCTAAATAAATTTTGGTAGAATTAGATTTTCTTTGTAAAGACTGAAGTCTTCAGGTTTTCTTGGAATCAAACTTTGGTTTTCTTCCTGGTGCTTTTATTTTTATTTTACTTAAATGGGTGTGTTGTTGCCTAATTAAAATCGATTCAGAATAATTATAACAACAGCACTTCACAGTATGGGGCTAGGTAGCATTCTTTATAGCTTTTTGAGGCTGTTTTCGTCCAGGCTTTTTGTGCTTGCCAGCTCATGTTAACTGTATCTGAGATACAGAAGGGGTTATGAACTGCACACAGAATGCAGCATGAGAGGTCTGTCTTGCTGTCAAATGGCTGCTGTTTTTTGGAGATTGTGGACTCCGTATTCATGGGCAGAATTTACAAGGTGAATTGCTTAGCTACTTAATTTACTGTAAATAGAAGGCAAGAAAGGACAGTTTCTTCCTCTAGGGATTTTGGTTAAGGATGGGCCTTTTTCCAGTGTCAGAATCCCTAGCCCAAACTAAAGATGGAATTAGAGTTGTCCTTGGGTGGCAGGAACAGGAATCTCAAAGTCAACACAACTAAGTTTATATTCTAATTAGAGAAGAGGAGAGAGGAAGATGGAAAGAGGAATGCAGAGCTAAAGGGAGAGTGGAAGAGCAAACCTTTTGGTGTCTCCTGTTATAAGCGCACTTAATTCCACCACTGAGCCCCACCCTCATGCCCTCATCTAATTTTAATCACCCTCTAGACGTCTCTCCAAATACTGTCACAGTCCCCGTGGTGATGGTTTCAACACACCAAGACGAGGAGGACATAGTCATTGAGTCCCCAAACAGCTGTTAGAGGTTTTATGTATACTCCAAAGATTCCTACTACTTTTAAAATAGTTTTTCTTGGATTTTTCATGTATAATTTTTTACTTTTCTTTGTTTGCATCTTGGTTTTCTTTTTTGTCTATTTGCAAAATGTCAGTCAAATGGATTAACTTTAGATTTTGAGAGTGCCTTTTTAGTCCAAGTCACTTGTTACAAGGGTAGCTTTTTTTTTTTTTTTCAATTTAACAATTTCTGAGATCCTTGGGATCTGACCAGTAATTATTCTTCTCATCCATAAGAAGACAGAAACAGTTAGCACGCGGGTTTTGTTTCTCATCTAAAATCAATCAGAATATGTCACTTCATATCTTTCTGTGGTCAATCAAAATGTTGTGCCCAGTTCTTCTAAATGAAAATCTCTGAAAATCATTCTTCAGAAATGACTGTCAAATTTTTAAATGATAGGAATGCTGGTAGCAAAAATAAATTCCTCAGGCATTTTGTAGGAGCTAAAAAATTAGGGAATGCTTTTTATTTTCATTCTCTTCGAGGGTTGCTTTTATTTTGATTTTCAAATACTGTATTGGAAAACATTTTAACTGTGAGTATAATTTTGAAAACACTTTGAGCCCTGACAATGTCTGTCCTGGGCAGCCTCATATCAAGCTGGCAAAATGGATCCTGGATAAAGAAAGAAGTATTTTTGTTTTCAGAATGCTTTATATGCAATTCCCCAGAAATCGCTCAAAAAGATAGATACTTTTCTCTTAAAAGATTGCTGGTTTAGCACTTTCCAACTTATAAAGGTTGGAATTTCCCACTGGCTCAGTGGAGAGATTTTGTATCTGTTATTTTAGATTCACTTAATAGCACATTTGTGTTTTAGATGAAGTGTGAGTCCCACTAGACAAGTAAGATTGTTCTTAAAAATTGGCTTTCCTCTCCCTCCCCCCATGTATACTCAGATCTAAAGTAGAGTGTTGTTAAGTGTTATTCCTCAGCTGGACATGATATCCCATCTTAAAACAGCAGCACAAGGTGCTTTTCTCTTTGTTGAGGACACAGCTGTGTGCACAGCAAGTGGACCTAAGAAGGCTGGTGATTTTTCAGAGCCTTAGATGAAGCTTCCACTTTGGATGCTCCTACCCCATATCACTCTGCATTGATTTGGATGGAAATAAGGTGAAGAAGATGGTAGCATATGGAAAAGTACCCTGCACATTAATACAAAACATCACCAACTGACATTTGCCTAATCATGCGTGATCACAGTGTATTTCTCCATTTTGTTTTGACTTTTGCCATGATGTTCATCTCACTGTCTTATTTTGTTATCCTTGACTATCTTCTCTGCTCCTTAAAGGCAGGGGTTACTTGCATCTTTATATCCTTAGCCACCTCTTCATGTGCAGTTGATGGTTACTTAGAAGTGTGCCAAATGCTTGTAGATGCTGAATATATTTGAACTGGTAAAAAAAAAACTCACTTAAAGTAAAGAAAGAACATAACTTACTGTATAGTATGCCAAGCATGACATATATTTATTTTTTCTATTCATCTTCACCATAGTCTCATGAGAAATACAAAATTACTCATATGTTGACCCAAATAAAGAAACTGTGTTTTAAGTACTAAATTATCTTTTATTAGTAGATTCAGCTGCACGCAGGGTTCTAAACCTAATCTGTTGGTCTGCAGTCTGACTTAGGCTGAGCTATTAGATCTTGGACCCATTTTGATTTTAGTTTAGTACATGGTACAATATACAGTTTGAAACTCAATCTTCTACATGCGGATAGCCAGTTTTCTCAGCACCATTTGTTAAAGAAGCTCTTTTCCTTCAACATGTGCTTTTGGCCCTTTTGCCAAAGATTAGATAGCCAAATGTGCCTGGAGTTGTTTACACATCCTGTGTTCTGTTCCAGGGATCTACACGTCTCTTTTTGTGCCAGTATCATGTTATATTTACTGTTGTACCTTTGTAATATAACTTGAAGTCAAGGACTGTGATGCTTCCTGTTTGTTTTTGTTGTCCAGAATTGCTTTTGGTATTTTGGGTATTTTATGAATTTTATGATTAATTTTTGTGTGCTGATTTTTTATCCTTGTACATTGCCCAATTTAGTTATTAATTATAGGAGTCTTTTTGTAGAAATTTTTTGGGTCTTCTATGTAGAGGATTATGTCATCTGCAAATAATAATAATTTGACTTCTTTTATTATACATATTCCTTTTATTTCTTTCTCTCTGATAACTGCTCTGGCTAATGTTTTGAGTACTATAGTGGACATCCCTGTCTTATTCTTAATTTTAGAAGGAACGCTTTCATCTTTTTCCCATTTAGCATGATGCTGGTCATTGGTTTGTCATAAATGGCTTTTATTAGATTGAGATAAGTTTCTTCTATAATTTTCTTCAAGATTTTTATCATGAATGAATGTTAGATTTTTCTCAAAAGCATTTTCTGAATCTATTGAGGTGATCATGTGATTTTTGTCCTTGTTTGTGTCTATGTGATATATTACACGTATTGATTGGCATATGTTGAACTATATTTGAATCTCTGGCATGAAGCCTACTTGGTCAATATTATGGTTTATGTCTAAATGTCCCCCAAAGCCTCATGTAGTCATGGGTGGTGGGCTTTTTGAAGACAGCTTGTTAAACCCTCACCTCAGGAAACAGAGTTTTGGCATTTCCAGCTCTATTCAGCAAGGGACCAGGATCCTCACTTTGTAAACATCCTCAGCCTGTGCAAAAGGAGGACTTGGGGATGGTATGAGTGCTACACACACCCCAGGTTGGGTAGTCTGTGTATAACATAAGGGAGGAAAAGAGGCTTGCTTTCTTCCACTTTTTTGCTGTTGTTGCTTTTGCTGTCTTCCACCATCGTGAACTGTTGCCCTTCTGTTATGCCACCCTACTTTGGAGCCAGCTTATTACGGACTGAAATCTCCACAAACTGTGAGCTAAATAAACCTTTCCATCCTTCATTTTGGGTGGTATTTTGTCTCGGCAATGAGAGAAAAGTTATTTGATGTATAATTTTTTTGAGATTTGCTGTATCTTGTTTAGCATTTTTGAGTCTATGTTCATTAAAGCGATTGACCTATGGTTTTCCTTTTTGTTTGTTTCTTGCCTGGTTGTGGAATCAGGGTAATTATAACTTCCAGGAGTGACTTTGGTAGTACATATTCCCTGTCACCTCTTTCACTGGAGAATTTGAGGAATACTGGTGCTGTATCTTCCCTGAAATTTTTGTAGAATTCAGCAATGAATTTGTTGGGTCTTGGACTTTCCTTAGTTGGTTGATATTTTTTGCTGCTTCAATTTCATTGTATTATTCAGGGGTTTTATATTCTTGGTTCAGTTTTCTTTAGTCATATGTTTTAAAAAATTTATCCATTTCTTTTGACTTCTCCAATTTTTTGAATACAGCTGCTCAAAATAGTAGCTAATACTGTTCTGGATTTCAGTGATGTCTGTTGTGATTTCACCTTTTTTCATTTCAAATTGCATTTTTTGTAAGATTGTCTAGGGATTTATCTATTTTATTCCATCTTTTGAAAAACCACGTCTTCAATTTATTGATTTTTAATTTTAATTTCATTAATTTCTTTGATCTTTATAATTTCCTTCCTTGTACTAGCTTTAGATTTGAGTTGTTCTTGTTTTTCTAAGATCATCAAGTGTATGATTAGCTTATTATTTGTTTATTTGGGCTCATTTGGTTTTTCTGACATGGGCATTCACAGGTGTAAGCTTACTTCTTAGGATGGATTTTGTCATGTCTCACAGATTCTGGTATATAGTACTGGCATTATCATTTGATTTTAGGAGCCATCTAAATTTTTCTTTGATTTCTTCTGTAATTCATTGATTATTCAAGAGTGTTTTGCTTAATTTCCATGTGCTTGCATGATTTATATGGTTTCTTTTGTCATTGATTTCTAATTTCACTCCAGTGTGATCTGATAATATGCATGTAAAATTTCAATTCTTTTGCATTTACTTAAGCACGCTTTATGGGCTAGTATGTGATCTATTTTGAAGAAAATTTCATGTGCTGTTAAGAAAAATGTGTATTGTGTTATTGTTGGGTGGAGCACTCACTATATATGTCAATTTGTACGAAGGTTCGGTTCAAGTGATATTTCTTTCTTGATTTCTCATCTAGTTGATGTGTGTATTTGAGATAGTGGGGTATTGAGGTCTCCCACTATAACCTATTTGACATTTATCTAATCTTTTATGTCAAGTAGTGTTTGTTTTATGAAGTTGGATGTTCTGGTGTTATAAATGTTATCTCTTCCAGTTGATTCACTCTCTTAACCAATATGGAATTTTTTCCCTTTTTTCTTTTCTCTTCTGATCAATTTTGGCTTGAAGTGCACTTTCTGTAAAAACAGGATAGCTATTCATACTTGTCTTCTGGTTTCTGTTGTATGCAATATTGTTTTCTGTGTTTTGATTTAGTGTATGACTTTCTTTGGATCAAATATGGTTCTTGTATGTAGCATATAGTTGGTTTTTGTTTTTGTCTTTTTTTTACATTTGTGTATTTATTTTTATTTTAAAGGGAATAAAGCAACAATAAAATGAAATGAAACAGTGATAAGACAGTAGGAAATCTACAATAGTTGCTGTACTGCATATTATTACCCTCTAATAGTTCCTCAGACTACCAGCTTTAGGTTGACCCACAGGCAGGTGCTTAGCTTCCTTCCTGGTTCTCCCTGGTCTGAACTTCAGCTAGCTCACAGGCAGGGGCTTAGTTGCCTTCCTGGCTTTCACCAGTTGGCTCACTGGTGGAAGCTAGCTGCCTTCTTTGTTCTCCTTGGTCAGCACTCACTGGTTTTCATTTCTTGATTTGTTCTACTAATCTGTGTCTTGTGACTGGATAATTGAGACCATTTACATTGAATTTTATTACTGACAGGTATTGATTTACTCTTGTCATTGCATTATTTTCCTGTTCCTCATTCTCAGTTTCCCCCTTCTACTTAACTACTCATGGTATCTCTCATATTCTATTAGACTCTTCAGCATTGTCAGTTTCATTGTATCTTTGAGAACTTTTTTGGAGTGCTGGTTTGTTGTTCATGAATTTCTTAAGGTGCTCTTTGTCATGGAAATCTTATTTCTCCATCAATTTTGAAAGACAGTTTTGCATGAAATATAAATCTGTGTTGGAAGTTTTATTCTTTTAGAGCTTGAAATACTTCACTCTAGGCTCTGCTGGCCTTTAAGGTTTGTGTTGAGAAGTCTGTTGTAATTCTAATGGGATTATCTTTGTAAGTGATTTGTTGTTTTTCTCTATCAGTTTTTTTTTTATTTTAAAGGTAGTAAAATCCAATAAAACATAACAGAACAAAGTCAATCAAAGCAAAGCAGTAGAACTAGTACAGAACTTCAAAGAAAGATATTAGGAAATTAATAGCTACTATAGTATATCTTGTTATTTTCAGAATAGTTGACCATTCCAATAGGTATATTAAAATTAAACTAAAAACAAAACACAATAAAACCAATAAAAACAGAATATAAAATAAAGCAAAAAAAATTAATCAGAATAAAGCAAAACAATGAAAACAATATTGGGCCTTGAAGACAAGACAGAAGAGAATCCCCCATATTTGCTACATTGCCTACTGTCATCTTCCAAAGAGATGCTCAGGCTGCTGGCCCCAGGCCTGCAAAATCAACAAAACAATACTAGCATTTAGTTGCTTTATGTACCTTAGTTGCTATCAATTTAGCCAGACCTCCAAACCAGCAGGTTGCTTACGGGGTTGCAGGGAGCAGGGAGGGAGGTGTTTGTCCTTGATTCTTAGCCGGTGCACCAGTAGGCATACGGGAGGCACATGTTTCTCTTCCTGGAATCCGCACCAGTCGTTCAGGTTCCCGGAAGGCAGAGTAGTTGTCTTCTGCTTGGAGCCACTCTGACCCAGTGGGGCGGGCTCCCGAGAGGCCCATCTCTTTCTCTTCCTGGAGTTCACACCAGTTGTGCAGGCCCCTGGAAGGCAGACCAGTTGTCTTCTGGTTGGAACCGCTGGGACCCAGTGGGGCGGGTTCTCAAGAGGACCATCTCTTTCCCTTCCTGGGGTCCACACTGGTCATGCAGCCCCTTGGAAGGCAGACTAGTTGTCTTCTGGTTGGAGCCGCTCAAACCTCTAATCGCTTTTAAGACTTCTGGGATGAACTTTTTCTGATTATGACTATTTGGAGTTTTTTATGCCTCACTTATCTGTATGTTAAATTCTTTTTCTATATTTGGAAAATTTTCTGCTATTATTTCTATAAAGAGGTCTTTAAAAATGCCATTTGAACTGTCTTCTGATTTTTAACTAATTCCCATTAATTTTCTATTTCTATTTCTACTCTACCCTCACACTGGTCAATTCTCCTGCTCATACTGTCAATATAATTTTAAATTTTGATTTCTCTTTGATACTTTTGCATTGACTCTATTCTTTCTCTCTTTTTATTTTTGAGACAGAGTCTCACTGTATAGTTCAATGTGGCCTTGAGTTCACTACATAGCCCAGGCTGGCCTCAAACTCACAGTGATTCTCCTGCCTAGCTTCCCGAGGCTGGGATTGCATGACATATGCCACGATGCCTGACTGGACTCTTATTCTTCGACAAACTGGCCATATTTTGGGTGCTATTTTATTTAGTTCAGCTACCTTTTTAAATACTGTTTTCTGTGTTCTTGTTGATTGTCTTATTAAGTCATTATCTATCTAGTTATATCTTCTTTGAGTATGTTAAGAACTTTATTGAACTTTTAAGAAATCTCTTCTTTTAACATTTTTGAATTCAGGTGTGTGGCTTTTGATTTATTCTTCTTTGATACCACATGGATCAGTTTGGGTGAGTTGGGAGTTTTTGAGGCATTTTGTTAGCTTGTCTTCTCTTGTGTCTGGGGTGTGTATATGTGTGTGTGTGTGTGTGTGTGTGTGTGTGTGTGTGTGCATTTGCAGTGTGGTTGATTGTAGTGGGAAGACTTTGTTGTTAGTATGGCAGTTTCTTTAGTTAGTCTTTGCTTTTCAGTGATGCACTCTAAGTGTAGCTAACTATAAGCCTTTGCCTCTGTCACAAGATCCAACCTCCTCTGTTAATTTGGGAAGAAAGAATGCAGTGTAACTGGCCCAGCACTCAGTTCTCAGTTTTCCCAGAATGAACCACAGTACTGTTAATGATGCAAAAGTAATCTAGATATTGGCGTAAGAGAAAACTAATTCATAGTAATGAGTATGCCACCCTGACAATAGCAACAAAATCAGCATCAAAGTCAAACTGGATATTGACATATCATAGGAACCATTAATGTAGCACCCTTAATCATAGAAAAGAGATCTACAATTACAGTATAAACAGTAAGACAAATCAAAATATTAACATACAGTAAATGTCTACCAAATGCAACATCTATACTTCAACTAACAATAGAGAAGAATTCAACATCAATAGCAGAGTTAACTAATTATCCAGAGATTGATAAAGCTTAATGATTATAGTAGCAAAGATAGAAAGGCAGGGGAACAGAATGAAATAAAATTTGAAAAACTGCAATGGAAGATGAGGAGAGAAAAGTAAGATAGAGGCTTCTAATGAGGAGTAAACAGAAATTAATAAAAGTAGATAAAGCGAACAGAAAAGAAAAAAATGAAAATAAAGAAAAAAGTTTTAAAAAGAGCAAAAAAATTAGGAAAGGGAAAAAAGAATCCAAATTCTTCAAAAGTAATTTACGATAGAAAAGAAATCAGCTAAAAATTTTCTCTGTATATTTGAGTGAATGATTTCTTTCTGGAGCTTATAGATTTGAAATCCAGCAAGTCTTGGTTTTCTTGGTCTTGTTTTATAGGTTGTGTGCTTCTGAGTTGCCTCTCCTCCTCTCCTAGAGGCCCTTCTATTCACATGGCCCGGGGTGTGGTAACTGTCCAAGCTGAGACACGTCTTGCTCACATTGGTAGATAAAAAGATCGGACCACTGGTCTCTGTGCTGGATGCGGGCAGCAGGGCAGGATCCCAAACAGACTGCTGGACTTAACTGCCGGCACTTTCAGTCCTTTCCACTTTTCAAAGTCACACATGCCAAGCATGACTTCT
This sequence comes from Dasyprocta punctata, assembly GCA_004363535.1. Taxonomy (NCBI): domain Eukaryota; kingdom Metazoa; phylum Chordata; class Mammalia; order Rodentia; family Dasyproctidae; genus Dasyprocta; species Dasyprocta punctata. The sequence continues at coordinate 8,815 of RJWM01025915.1, read as the reverse complement.
CACCATGAAGGTGGGGTACCTATATCTTTCCTCCCTGAGCTTACCTTCTGCACCACTGCTGTGGCCATATCCTACCCAGTCACTCTGGTAGGGGAATACTAGAACCTTGAAGCGAAGTTGTTCTGTTGTTCAATGTTAAGCAATTAATCTCTTCCCAAAAATGGCCCCTGATTAAACTCTCAAATATGGCATGCCCTGGATTCCCTTCCCAACTCTAGCCTGCACTGTGAAAGGAGTTACTTTTGGAGAAAAGTGCCATATTGTTTTTGGAGTGCACAATGACCATGGCGTTTCTTGATGTTAGCATTGCTGGTGTGGTCCATTTCTTACCCCTGGAGCTCCCAACCTTTTTTACTTACCTTGTGTTCACAGTGACAAGTCTTTCCCTGAAAGCTGGGGTGAATTTTCTGGATGATTTTGTTCTTTTTGCTGTGCTGTGCTCCATATCTCCATCTCCTCTGTGGTTTCTGCTTTTCCTATCTGTTCCCTCACAATTTCTAAAGTGCTTCTTCTTCTTCTTCTTTTTTTCTCCTGTACCAAGTTTTGTTTTCCAAGTGTCTTGAGTCTGGGTCCCAGAGGGGCTGTATTTTGCTGCTGATTGCTGCTCCCTCATTTTTTTTCCCTCAGTGTCTGTATTGTTATGGTTTCATCAGCACTATTCACAATGAAGCCTCAAAGCATTCTATGACGATGTTTACTTCTTTGAACTCATTTCCTCCCCCTCTGTAGACTCACTATCATAATTTTTGCTTAGTTTTAAAAGTATTTATTAATTTAGCACTATATCTTCTAGCAGTTATCTTCATTACTTTTTATTATGTTCTGATACATCCATTAGTTTATGTTATTGTTTTGAAGACATTTCTCCTGGGATCATGTGATCTCATATAACCATGATCATTGAGTCTGTCTTCCTGAGATTGCCCTTTGTTAGCATCTTAATGACTCTTGGAACATCTCTCATGTGTGACATTTCTCGTTTCTTTCATTATGCACCCTCTTTCTTGAATTACTTTTTTGTTTAGAGGGAAACATGTCTTGGAAGTGACCTGTGAAAGTGTACATGGGAGATAAATATTTTGAGATACAGTTTAAAAAAGTATGCCTGTTCCTTCACACTGAAACAACAAATAGTTGCTGATAGTTTACCGTCAGCATTTTAAAATGATAAAAATCCATTGTCTTTGGGTTGTGCAGTTGATGAGATGTCTCTATTCATTCTGGTTCCTGATACTTTTGAATGCCTTCTCTATTTTCAACACCTCTGGAAACTTGTAGAATAGTTTCTTTTTAATGTTTCAAAATTTTACACCAGTGTGCTTTTTTTTTTTAACATTTATTTTCATCAACTTTACTGGTTACTCAATGTTCTTTTAAATTTGGGAACTTGTATTTTTCAGTTCTGGGTATTTTCTTGAGTAATAATAAATCATTATTTGGATGAATTACTCATCTTGATTTTCTTCACTGTCTAATTTATCTTATTCAAATATTATACCTCCAGAACTATTTATTCCTCTAATTTTTTATTTTTGCTATTCTAGCTTCACTTTCTATATTTTTGTGTTCTTTTTGGGAGGACCCTCTCTTTTCTTCTTTTTCATTCCTTTTCTTGAAATTTATCTCAACTCCATGTAAAAGGAATTTAGTGAGAAGAACAGATTTTGATATGTTGATTTGGGAAAGGCTATAATTATTTTTCTAATTAGTTCCTTTTTGAGACATGATTTATACCATATATTTTACCCTTTTATGTGTATTAATCAATGATTTTCAGTTTATTCACAAAATTATGAACCATTGCCACTGTTTAATTCCAAAATATTTTTATGGGTTTCATAAGAAAACCCATATTCGCTAGCAACCATGCCCCATTCTGTCCTTCTCTCTCCTTATAACCAATGAACTATTTTCTATTCTGTAGATTTCCCTATTGCATACATTTAATATAAATTTAGCAATACAATATATGGTTTTTATGATTAGTTTTTAAATTTAGTCCAATGCTCTTAAGTTTCTTTTATAGCATGTATCAGCATTTCCTTTCTTTTTATGTGTGAAGAATTTTCCATTTGTATGGATGCACCATGTATAATCTATTTACCTGTTTGTTAATGGAGGTCTAGATCTTTCATACTTTTTGACTATTATGAATAATGCTAGTATAAAAATTCATGTGAAAATTTGTGTGTGGATATTATTTCTCTTAGGGTTGAGTAGAACCCGATTCTGATTCTTTCTGTTTCTTGCTGAAATGAGGCTATACTCTCTAGTACAATGTAGAAGATCTAAGAGTGGATGTTCCTGCCATATTTCTGATTATCAGAAGAAAATAGTGAAGACTTTGACCATTAAATATGCAAGATTTGTTTCAATGTACAAAAATCAATGTAATAAAACATGAATAGAATAAATTATGGAAGTGACATGACCATCTTTAAGAGACACAGAAAAGCATTTGACAAAATCGACCACTCTTTCATGAAGAAAATATACCACATTACATGGATAAAAGAAAATCTTATCACTTTAATAAAGGATATCTTCAAAAACATCAACCAAAGTCATGTTTTTTATTAGTATATGTTTGTGGTAATGCAGTTTACAGTTATGTTAGGAACTGGGTGCCTGTACATAATACAGTTTGTTTCTTTTTTAATCCCCTTTCCTCCCAACTTCCTCTCTCCTTCCTCTTCTAAATCTCTTCTCCCCATTTTCATTGCTGCTGATATTATTAACCTTATCTCATGTTTATGATACGTAATGTTTTCATTCATTGATGTTATTAGGCTCCCATACATGGCATATCTTTATTTTGCATCTTTTTAAAACAACATATACTGTCCTTAGTTAATTCATGTTTTTTCTGTTACTTTTTGTTGGTTGTTGGCCATGTTTGTGTGCACATGTAGTAGGGATTGAACCCTGGAATTTAAACATTTTACCTCTGAGCTATTCCCCCAGCCTATTGTTACTTTGTTCTCTAATTTACCAATCTCTGTATTTTGAGTAGGGCATTTAAATCACTTATATTTAATGTAATTACTGCTGGGTAGGAATTATGTCTGTAAGTTTTGCTTATATCCATGTGTCTTTTGTCCCTTTTCTCTTGTTTTTTCATTGCTGTTTAGCTTTTGCTTAGATATTTTTCAGAGTACCATTTGAACTTTCTCAGGTTGCCAATTTTTATAGCTACTGTATTTATCAGGCTGCTGGTTTTTAGGCTACTGTGTAATTTACCAGAGGGAGATGGGAATAGGTCATGACAGAGAAAAATATTCAGATGTTTTTCTTCAATAAAAACTTCTTAGATTATTTTATTCTGTTCATGATATCAAGAGTTCTGAACAGAGGTAGGCGAGTGTTGTGAGTTCGAGACCAGTTTGGGCTACAATGTGAGCGCAAGGCCGGCCTGAGCTACATAGTGCAACTCTGCCTCAAAAAAACAGGGCTGGGAGTTTGGCTTAGCAGCTTAAGCACCTGCCTGGTAGGCGCGAGGCTGTGAGTTTGATCCCTGGTGCCAAAAAAATTAAATAAATAAATAAATAAATAAATAAGAGTTCTGAATAAATTGATTTTGACAGTTTTTTTCTTGCTTGGATTTTCAGATATTCTTCATCTACTGTTTCTTAAATGATCTTGGAGGTTCCTTGAAGTATAATTTTTATCCTTTGGATTGCATTTATTCTCTGAATGCTACTTTTTGAAAAACTAATTTATATTCTTGATTACTATAAACAGTAGTTAGGTTATTTTATCTCTCCTAGGATATCATTAAAAGTTAAAATTTTCCCTTTGTGATCCTCATCTTTTGAGTTGTTTTATCCTCATTGTTTTGTGCTTCTTTCATGTTAGAACTTTCTTCATACTAGAGCCAATTATAATGGAACCATTTAGTTAATTTGTACTGTATGATATTCTTTTCAGTGCTTTACATGTTAGCTGATTTAATATTCACAATAACTCTTCGAGGTCAAGGTTATTATCCCAACTTTATAGATGCAGAAACTGAAATATAAATAAGTTGAATAACTTACCTAAAGACATCTAGCATAAAGTTGCAGAGTTGAAATTTAGGTCCAGTCAATGTTGGAATTTAAGTCTAATCTGACAAGCATTTCTTTTTTCCATCTCAGCTCGTCCTTGTGTCATCTGTTAACATTTAACAGAAGCTTGAAATACTTTGAAAATATGAATGGATCTTGTTGATTATTGGGGTGTCTAATGCTATCTGTGGGATATATTTAGTGCTTTTTGGCTTTTCTTATTTCTACTTTAGAATACATCCTTTTCTTATCTACTGGTCAATATCACTAGATATCACAAATTCTATCAGCTCTCTATCTTTCAGACTTTCATTTCTGTTTTTATTCTTTTTTCTAACATTTGCAAGTTTATGCCTTAGGGGAGAAGATTTATTATCATTTTAGTAGGGCTTTGGGAAGAACCATAATTAAATGCATGTTTTTAATACACTGTCCTTTTTATTATTTTAAGCATACTTTAAAAAAGTTATCTCTGGCTGTTATGTTATCAAAAAAGGTCTTGGGGATTCTATTCCTCTGCTTATTTTATCTGCTGATTTATCATGAATACTAGATTTTCCATTTGAGTTCTGTAATTTTATTTTGCATGTGTATCCTCAGTGGGGCTTCATCCATAGGATTCCTGTGTGGTTTGGGCTGGATCTTTATCTAGATAAGTTTCTCATTTTCTCTAGCCAGGTGTTGCAGGACCACTTTTTATGCTAATTTCTTGCCTTAGGAATATAGGACCCTACAAGGACAGTGAACAATAAAACCCAAAGTCATGGGAAGACAGGTTTCTCGTTCAGAATATTTAGGGGAGGCTCCCTCCTCCTCAAACACCCGTAGTATGGAACTTGCCCAGCCTTCTTGCTACCTCCCTGTGCTGGTGGGCGTATAAAACACCATTTTGGTTAGGTTGCAGCCCTTTGAGTGTCCTAAATTAAGAGAGAGAACTCTTTCAACTCTCTGATGCATATAAGTCCATGATATTACCACCTATGTGAGCTGCTATTGAAATAGAATCCCCTGTGCTGACTGAGACCAGAAGAATCTCTTTCCTACTCACCAAATGAGAACAATATGACATCATCTGGGTGTCCTTCCATCCTTATTTTTTATCCTTACTGATTTCCACTTCCTTATGTGAACTCAGATAGGCATTTAAAACAACGAAACAATGCTTGTGTTACTGTAATCAGAATATCTGTATATTTTGTAACAGGAGTTTTTTTTTTAGTGTGATGTGATATTATTGCCTAAACTCCTACATTAGTTTTCTTTTATGAAGTCTTTCTTATATACTCAATAGATGTTATCCTCACATTAAAAGTGTGTGCAATTGTTTTCATGATACGGCTGCTAAATCAAAGTATGTATTTTTATGCTAGCCTAACACGATTTTTGACCTGGCTGGTAAAATTAGTGTTAGTTATTTCGTTCTCTGTGCATACCAGACCTAAATGGATTTCGATATTCCTTTTTGAATACTGCAGTCTCTGGATTGTTAATAGATTTGTGGCACGTTATGACATGGATGGTTAGGATGTTGAAACATCAGGATCTCATGTCCTCTGAGGAGTGGTTTGAAACAGGGAGATCTGCTATGGAGAAGAGAAAACTTGAGAGGATGTGATCAATTATGCTGTAGAAGACCAGTTAGATCTGTGCTCTGTGTCTTCAGAGGGCTTCGCAACAGACAAATTATAGAAAGAGATCACTTTGGACTTGATATGAGAAAAATGTGTTGCTAAACAGAGTCATCTGCACATGAAAAGATAAATCCACCTTGTGGGTAGGCAATGACTTTGTCCTTTCCTCATCACTGAGAGGGGTCAAACAGACTCACAGTATTTGATCAATAATTGTCAAGATCAGAGACTCCAGAGTCATATTATTTGACTTAAAATCCTATTTTTATCAGTCTCTAAACTTGTAACCATGGGCAAACTATATAAAGTTCCCAAGTCTCTGCCTTTTTAATAAAATTAGACACTAATGGGCTCTGTATTATAGGGTTATTGTAATATTTAAATGCAGTAATACCTGAAAACTTGTTAGATTGGTGTATGGCATATGATAAGCCCTGAATAAGCCTTTACCAATATCATTATCATCACCTGTCAAGGATATTAAAGTGTACAGAATAAAAATTCCCAGAACACTAGAGTTGGGAGTTACTCTATTAATTTCCTATGTCTGCTGTATAACAAATCAACACAAACTTAGTGGTTTAAAACAAAAGGAATGTATAGTCTCAGTTTTGGAGTTCAGGAGTCTGAGAGCAGTTTCAGTGGATCAGAATGGATGTGTTAGCAGGTCTGCTGTTTTGTCTAAAGTCTCTGGGCAGAACCTGTTCCTTTCTTCTTCCAGCTTTTGGTGGCTGCCGGCATTTCTTGGCTTGTGTCTGCATCATTGAATCTTGTGTCTTAGACTCACATTGCCTTTTCTTCCTACAGATGTGTCTGTAGTCACATATTCCCCCCTCTCTCTGTTATGAGGGTATTTGTGATTTCATTTGGTTTCCACTTTGATAATCCAGAGTCATCTCCTGTAATGATGGATACATTGTGTCAACTTGAGAAGTTTAGAAGTTTAAGTGACTCAGCAGGGGGCAAGGGTCCTCACTTTGTAAATATCCTCAGCCTGTCCAAGAGGAGAACACAGAGATGGTATGAGTACTATACCCCCCCTAGAGGGTCATCGTCTGTTTACTATACAAGTGAGGAAAAGAGGTTTGCTTCTGGATTTTTGACTCTTGTTGCTTTTGCTTTCTTCTGCCACCTTGAACTGTTGCCCCTATGCTGTGCCATCCTGCTGTGGAGCCAGCTGATTACGGACTGAAGCCTCCACAAACTGTGAGCTAAATAAACCTTTCATCCCGTTGAGTGTTGGGTATTTTGTCTCAGCAGCTAGAGAAAAGTAACCCACACATCTTCCCATCTCAATATTGTCAAACCAGTCCCATCCTAACTGCAGGCACAGAAAATAAGGAATGAGAATCCCTGTTTTAAAAATTAGAAAGCCATTATCAGAAGAAGGGGGATATTTGCTGGTCAGGGCACAATAACAGATGCAATGTGTAAAACGTTGCATGTAATATACAAAGCATCACATATGCTACATGTAATCACAGTTTCAAATCTAAATTTTGCCTGAGGCTGATGGACTCAATCCCATTGCTTGATAGTCATGTGTCAGGCTCCGGGCGCATTTGTGTTTGTTTATATGGTAGATAAAATTTACCAGATGGGAAAAATCCATTGGTGTTGCCCAGCCAGTAAGCTGGCCTGGTGGAAGTGATCAGAGGATGTGGGTAAATTAATCTTTGAACAAATGAATTAAATATGCACAGTAAATGGTTTAGTGCACAGCAGGAGAGTGCCGCCGAGTCGTTGGGGAAGAAAGCAGAGCCAGCTGAGCAGCCAGACTCACGCGGCCACTCCTATAGTTGGGTCTGAGAGGTGGCCATAGCCAGGAGGCTAGAAGAGTGCTTTGTAGCACAGCGCTCGCCTGAGTGTGCAATATGTTAACTACAGCTGGGTCTGGCATAATCAACCTTGACTAATGGGAGGAGAGAAGAGGGGGTTCAAGTGCTGAATAAATAAATTACTTAATTACATATTATTGGAGAGAAGAACAGATGGTCAGCTTAGCCCTTAGCCTTCGGCTTCTGAATGGAGAGGAGGTCTTCAGAGACTGGAGCAGTTTGGGCTCCTGGTTCTGTTTATCTGCTGGCCCTGTCTGAGGCCTGTGGTCTTCAGGAAGAAACAAGCCTCCTGTCCCAAAGGCTGAAAGGCCTGGGATACTCTCTGCCCACTCTAAGCCGAAGTTGGGCAGGCCTAAGCTTGTCTGCATTTTCCACTTTGTTAATTTTGGCACCAGATGGAGATGGAAATGGATTTTGTTTCCTGTAAAATGGTCGAAAAGTGATTTTCAATTGAGGATCTAATCAAATGTGAAAGGGGTAGTTGAACATTCACTTAATGTGCTCAGGAACATCTCCTATCTCTGCACACCGTATGCTTATTTTTCTCAGCTTTGGGTGCCCCCATGGGGAAGACACTCCTTTTCCTGAGTAATGGTGGCTTTGGCGTTAGAGGGATGTAGAGCTGGGGTTGTTGTTCTGCAAGCATCATGTTTATTTTCAGATGCTTTGGTTTGGCATGCTGAGGTCTGCAGAGCAGTGGTTCCCAAATGCTCATCTGGGGACAGCTGCCAGGCTGGCAGCCACGGAATCACCAGGGTGCCTGTTAGCATTACATACTCCTTCCTTCCAGCACAGGGATTCGGATTCAATAGGTGTTGGGTAGGGTCTGGAAATTTTGTAGTTTTAAAAAGCTCTAAGTGATTGTGAAGGAAGTTTAGGCATCCTGCTTATCAGTTGGTAAACAAGAAACAGATGGTAAACTCCAAAGCTTTTGTTAGCGAGATTTTAATAATGACTTATTTACAAAGGTGTGGGCAAGCTGAAGATAAACTACTCATAGACAGTGAGGCAATCAGGGCTAGCAAGAATGAGAAGCAGGTATAGGGCAGAAAAGGGATTATCAACAGCTGGTGAGATTTGGAAGCCTATGAGAAAATACCTGGATGTAAACTTTGGATAGCTTTGAGAGGCCTGTGGTCCAGCTATAGTGAAAATTGGACAATAAGTGCCCCAGCCTGTCTTTTGACCTGGGATCATGTGACTTTTATCAGTCAAATCCAAAGAGCCAGGGAGCCCTTTGAATGATACAGTCCATAAAAGTCAGACTTTTCAGACAGACAGACACAGACACACACACACA
>RJWM01025914.1:0-28726 GCA_004363535.1 Dasyprocta punctata | reverse complement strand
TGAAATTATGCTCTTATGTGCTTACTTTTTCTATACTATATTTCCTATGTATTAGTAATTTCCTAGCAAAATTAAATAAACTTTTCTGATTTTCTGTAAAGATTTGTTTTTGCTGTTATGATTTCCTTTTCATAAATTTAAAAATTTTTATTAATACCTGTTTTCAGTACATAATGATTACATTCATCACAAGGAGTGAACGCATGTACACAGCTTAATTCTTTTTATGCATTCTCCCCTTCTCCTCCCTCCATCATTGGGTTCCCTTCCCATCCTCGAAAGATCTATCTCCCTGAGATTTTATTTTCTAAAGTATTATTATTCCTATTGCTGTTCTCTGAGTCTCTGAATGTTCCTTTGTATGGAATCTTGTTTTTCTTGTTATTATTATTATTTTTTTTGTACTGGATATTGAACCCAGGGCCTTGTGCACCTAGGCACATGCTATACCACTGAGATATATCACCAACCTTTTTTATTTTATTTAGAGACAAGGTAAGTTGCCCAGGCTGGCCTTGAATTGTGATCCTCCTGCCTTAACCTCCTTAGAACCTGGGATTACAGACATGCGCCACAGCACCTGCCTGGCATCTTGCTCTTCTATCGTGGATGTAGCATCATGTCACTCCCTGTAGACACTAGTAAACAGTCTTTTGATGCCTTTTTTCTCTCTGTGTAACCTGTTTCCTCCATGTTACTTTTTTCATTGGTTGTTTTGTCTCTCTCTTCTGTGTTAGAAAAGTTTCCTGGATGTCTGATGATCTTGGGTCATGGTTGAGGTTGGAGGGTAGTGTATGAGATTCCAAGCTCATAGGATGAGTTGGGCTCCATGGAGAGATCTAGCTAGAGTGTACTTGCAGAACCACCTATGTTGACTTCTATGGGTCTTTCCTCTTGGGTTGGTGAAATGTGCCATGGTAGAGTCATTCTGTCTCCAGCTTGGAGAACAACCTTGGGAGCCTGGCTATGAGAGAAGCCTCAAGTCCCATTATCTTCTGTCTTAGTTTCTTCAGAAGAAAACCTCTACACCCTGGCTGGAATATGGGAAGGTCTGTTGCCCAGTGGCTTATGTGTTAGGAATCCAACCCATTTCAGCTTAATCTTTAGCCACCACTTTCAGTTACAGAGGCACCTTGAATGGCCAGTTTCTGTGCCTTCTGAGAATCGTGCAATGTAAACCGAGTCAACTCCTGGTTTCCCCACTGCCTGCTGGAGAGGTCTTTTTCCTCAGGGCTAAGTCAATCACTGCGAGACTGCCTAGCGTCCTGTCTCAAAAGTGTGGCTGCCATGGTCTCCTTTTCTGGTCCCTCTGTCCTCAGAAGTTTATCTCTTGATTTAAAAATCTCTCTACTGAAGTTTTAATGGGGTTTTGAGGGAGAGTGAAATTAGATGATGCATTCAATTACCATCTTAACCCAGAACTCTAACTTCCCATTTCAATATCTTTTTCAAAATAAAATTCCTAGGAATAACCCTACTTGGTCATAGAGGATTGCTATTTTAATGTACTGGGGGATGTTTATTTCAGTTTTTCAATTTAGCAGTCTTTAAGTGAATGTGATTAGCAGGAAATGAGACTTTCTACGAGGAGGATTCAAAGAAAATATCTCCAGTGGGATAGCATTGAAGTATATGAAAGACAACTAGAAACAGAGCCTGTATGCTGTCTTGAGACTGCTGCTAATGCACTACAGGAGGTGAGGGGAGCCCCAAAATAATGCCCAATGGTACAATTAGGGGATGGCCTCTGCATTATTTTGTTTGAAGATCCAGAATAAATCCCAGTCTTCATCACTGACTGGTCCTGAGAGGAACTCAGTTGATACCCTGATTTCTTCTTATATCAATGGTGTGGAAGGAGTTCTGTGGCCAGAAAGTGAGTCCTAGATGCCTCTGTGAAACACAACTCATTGCCCACATGGGCCCCAGGATCATTTATTTACTTATGAAATAGCTGTTGAGCATTTACCGTGAGCAAAGTGTGATGTCAGTTCTCTGGGCACAATCTGCCTTAGGTAATTCTTTTTTTTTTTTGTTTTTTGTTTTTTTTTTCTTTTCTTGAAATGGGGCCACACTTTCATATGCAAGAATTGGCCTTGAACTCTGCATCCTCCTGCCTCAGCATCCTGAGTAGCTGGGATCACAGGCATATAGTGCATCAGCTGCCTAGATAATTCTTCAAGCATTCCCCCACAACTAGCATCACCTTACAGAGCAGAAGTGGAGTGAGTCCAACTGGAAAGGAGGAATGTAACACAGTGAATGTAAGGCAGTGACACAGTGAATGTAACACAGTGATAGTAATTTTTTCTCTCTGGCTCATAATTCAAAATAAGGGAAGAGACTCGGATAGCATCCAGCATAGTGCTCTGCATGCAGCAGGATGGATGTTTTGACTGGTGCAGGGAACCTCAAGTGTTTTATGTTCTCCCATGATTTTTTTTTTTTTTTTCGAGACAGGGTCTTGGGTCTTGCTATGTAGTTCAGGCTGCCCTGGGACCGATTATGTAGCCCAGGTTGACCTTGAATTCACAGCGATCCTCCTGCCTCAGCCTCCTGAGTGCTGGGAATAACAGGCATGCACTACCATGCCCAGTTTTCCAGCAGACATTTCTGAAACTGTATCTTTCAAAGATGTCTTTGGCAAAAAGAAATGTTACAGCAGGGAATGACACTTGGCAGTTGGACTGTGAAATATTGGAGACACTCCCCTGCAGCAGTACAACTGTTTGCAAACCACCAGGTGGTGGAGAGGGCAGGCAGAGAGATTGAGTTCAAGTCTAGCAAACTGTGTCATCCTGGGCAATTTTCTGGGTCTGAATTTACCTATCTGGAAAATGGGGACATTCACGGGGTCGTGGTGAGGACTCACAAAGGAAGGTTATACTAATTATAATAAGAGTTTAACAGAGTGACCTTTGTGACCTGGGGCACTACTGAGGCAGGCCGCTGTGTGTGCACGCGCGGTGCCCCGGCCCGCGGGTGTGTTTCCCGTGGATGGCGTGCTGTCGGTGTGTGCGCTGGGCGGCTCTGGGAGTCTGTGATTGCCGGCAGCAGGCTGAGAACGAGGCGCCCGAGCTCGCCGAGGCTGATTGGCAGCGCCGGGTGAATAAGCTCGCGTCGAGCTGGGCACCGAGGCGGCCGCGGCTGGGCGCTGCTGTGCGTGCCCGCCTGCCCGCCCGGGTAGGGGGCAGATCGCGGGCGGTGGGCTGGCTGGGAGGAAGAGAGCGAGGGAGGAGGGCGCGGAGCAGGAGGGAGGGCCGTGAGAGCGCGGCTGCCGTGGAGCCCCGGCGCGGGCGCGGGGCCGGGGAGCCGGGCGCGCAGCCAGGAGGCGGCGCCGCGGGGAGGGAGCGCGGAGTGCGAGCCGAGCCGAGCCGAGCGGAGCGGGCCTCCCGCCTGCTAGCGCGCTGCGGGCCGCGGCCGGGCCGGGGCTGCCGGGGGCCAGTGGGTCAGCGAGGCTGAAGCTGCCGGGCGGGACGAGCTGAGGGACAGCGGGGACCGGGTCCGGATCTCCGGTCCCGGTACCCGGCGGAACTGAGAGGACGGGCGAGACTCCGCTGAGCGCTGCCCAGCTGGGGTCCATCGCGCCCGCCCCTCCTCGGGGGACTTGGCCGAGGAGCCCCGCGGGAGGAAGGGAGCCAGAGGAGCAGGTCGGCCGGTCCGGACTGGAGGAGTCCGTGTGTGTCTGTGCGCGCGCGCGTGTGTACAGGAGCATGCATGTGTGTCTGCCAGGGGTGGGCGTGTAGGAGTGGGGGCTGCTGGTGTGTGGTGTGTGTCTGACCGTGTGCATGTGTGTTGAGGGGGTGCCTCTTCGACTGTGTATGCTGAGAGAGAGGTGAGAGAGAGAGAGAGGAGGTGGGAGCTCCCGGACCTTGGGTCTGAACCCATGTAGAAGGGAGGGGGCTCATCAGATGGAGTGTATGTGTGTGCGTGCTGTGTGCGCAGGGGTGTGTAACGGGTGAGTGGGTGTGTCAGGGGTGCTAGGTGTGGCCGTGTGTGATGTAAGGGTGCCGGGTGCACGTGTGTCCCTGGCTCACCCTCCCTTCCCCCACCAGATGTGTGCGCATGGAGAGGAGAGTTCGGGGGAGAGGGCGGGAGTCCCTGCAGCTGCCCCTGGCCCAGCTCTGGGGCTGGTCTTCTCCCCCTGGGAACCAGAAACAGCTAAACTGCCCCTCCTCCAAATACTTGTCGGGTCCCTAGGAGGGGGGCAGACTCACTCCCAAAAGAGGGGAGGGCTTGAAGCGGGGGAGACCCTGCTGCTCTGGCACAGCCTGGCAGTCTCTGGCTCTGCAGATCTCTCAGGCTGTGCTTTGCCTCTCTGAGGGCCTTCAGTGGTATCTCAGATGGGGCCAGAAGTGGGGGTCTGGACACATCCAGGAGGGTTTGCTTGGTTGCAGCTCTATTCCCAGAAGGGTGCTGAGCACCATAGGCCTCAGTGGGTATTTGCTGGAGGAAGGGAGTCTGGGAAGAAGGGGGGAAGGGAGAAAGAGAATTTTCATCTGGGAGTCAAGTCCGACCTCTGCTGTGATTAAGGGTGCTGGTTCTCTGGCTGCGGTAGACTCCGGTCCCCCTTGTGCAGGGGTGGGGCAGCACTGGGGGAACTGCAGGGGAGAGATTTGTGCTGGGCCTAAAGGTACAGAAAGGAGCTGGCAAGAGGAGCCATCCTGTGTCTCTCCTCAGGCAGAAGATTTCGCCTTCTGCCCCCCACCACCTGCTTCTCTGTGATCAGAAATCTCTGTCCGAGGCATCCGATCCTGGGAAAGGGAAGAGGGTGATGGCAGCCAGGGCTCACAAGGTCTCTCTTCCTTCCAGGACTTTGGAGCTCAAAAAGTGCTGAAGAAGGGAGCCCCTGGCCCACGTGGCTGCTGAGGCCAGGTGCGACCATGGCAGGGCGTGGCTGCCTCGGGCTGGAGCTGTTCTGCTGGGTCCTGCTTGCTGTTCCTGTGGGCCCCCAGCCTGCCTCCTCTGTCCCAGGTGCCCTTACCACTCTGACCCCACCACCTCAGAGCGAGGCCTCCATGCTGTCTCTCAACCTGGGACTAAACTTCAAATTCCATCTTCGGGGACCTGCTGCTGTCTGGGGAAACTCTGTCACAGAGACCCAGGCTCTTTCTCCTGGTTCAGCCCAGGAGCCAGGGGACGAGGTGGCCAGTGGGCTAAGGACGGACACCCTTTGGGAACTGCTGGTGGGCTCCCCTGGGAACTCTCTCCCAGAGTGGGGCTCTGCCGAAGGCAGCTCTACGCCCTGGGCCTCCTCCCTGTCTGAGTCCACATCCCCCATCTCTGGGCCCACCCACCGTCCAACTACTCCCTATCAGCCCAGGATGGCCACCATGACCTGGGCCAGTGCTCTGACGGCAACAGCACCACCATCCAGTATTCCCAGGCCCCACCATAGTGAGCTGGAGCTGAAGTTTGATATGGCATTGAGAGCAGGTGCAGCCCCCACACTGGGGCATCGAACACTGCCCCTCCTGCCCAGCTTGCGGGCCAGCCTGGCAGAGATTGCTGGGCGCCTGGGACCCTTCGGTGAGTACCCACCCTGTTGGAGGATAGCCCCTGCTGGGCATCCCTAGCATGTAGGAGACAGTTTCAGCCTGGACTCCTTTTACAGGGTTCTTTGGTACTACTCTGTCCCCACTCCGGAACTTCTCAGGACTCAGACCCCCAGGCGTAACGATGTCCCCAACCTCTGCCTCCAGAGTGTCAGACTCTCCAGGTGAGTGTTCATTTCATTGTAGCAAACACTGGTGGGGCCCTCTGCATGCCAGGTGCTATGCTAGGGGTGCTTCTTCAGGTCCTAGCGAAAGTGTTCTCTCTGCAACATTGACTCTGGTTTGGTGCCTATAGCTTAGTGAAAGGTGCACACACTCATGAGTTTAGGGTGTGGGACATACTTCATCAGTACAGAGTCTGGGAAGTATAGAATTTTCTTCCAAGTCCTAGAAGCCATAACTGGCTGGTAGGGTGGGTGGCACTCGAGCCCCATATGCTCCTGTTGCAGGGTTCTTTGGCACCACTCTGTCCCAGTCCCTACCCTCCCTGGAGAGGAAACTCTCAAGCCCAAGCCTACTGGACCCAGCTACTTTCCCAAGTGCTCCCTCACCTGGGACAGCACCAGTGCAACATGGTAAGTGTCAACTCAGTTGAACCTGACAACTATTTCTTGAGCACTTGCTACACACCAGTCACTTATCAGTGTTCTGAAACCCTTTTATTTCATTGTCCTTATAACCATAATCACCATTCTGTTCATCATCACTGTGGAGAAATATACATTAACGGTCTGAGAACTGGTGTTGCAGGAGAAGGTCCCACATGGAATTAAGGAGAGGCTTGCAGTTGCAGCTTGGAGACAGGGCTGACCCCATCCTCCAGTGGTGGTGGCCTGGCCTACCTTTCCACCCACCTCCATCCCAGCCTAGTCTTGTGACTCATCTCTGCCTTCTGATCTGACATGACACACTGTCAAATATGGGCAGAGCTGGACCCTCACTGGGAAGACACTGAAGAGGAGACCACAGGCAGAGAGATGACAACTTCGTTCCAGGAGTTTTTCACAACGTGCTTGTAGACAAGTGGGTGGCATACTGAGATGGGCTTTGAGTGCCTTTGCTTCCTTACTAGCTGGGTGACCTTGGGCAGGATACTTAATGTCTCTGAGTCTAAATTCTCTCATTTATGTAGGGTTTAATGATAGTGCTCATTTTGCAGAGATACTGTAAAGCTTCTAGATAACAGAAACTCTTGACCTGATGATGCCAGTCACAAAGTAGAAGTTCATTTAAAGTAGCAGCTACTAACCTTGCTCTTCTCTCTGACTGCCTCCCAAATATACTTCTAGACCCTACCTCACAGCCACCCTGGCTTTGACCGCAGGTGATGGTAGGACAACACATGATCAACATGTAACACCTGACAGAGGGCACTGGTGATTGGGGACGGGGTCTGGCAGGTGAGGCCACCAGAGCCATGGAGAGTGATTTCTAAGCTAAGTTTTGCTCTTCAAAGCATTTGCTGTGGCTGTGAAGCCCCTCAGCCCCCTCCTACTAGGCTCAGCCATGGACTCCACTGGTTTTCTACCTTCTTCCAGTCCCAAACCTGACATCACACCCCACCTTCTGACTCCAGTTCTGTCACTGTGCTCCCTCAGCAACGGGTAAGGCTCCAGTCACTCCCCTGTGCAGCCCCTGTGTGGCAGAAGAAGGATCCACTGGGGGCGGGGTGTGGCGACTCTTGCCTCAGGGGAAGGATACTGGCTGGCAGTCTGTCGGCCTGGGTGACAGTGCTGGCCAGGCAGGTTTAATGAGTCTGGACAGTGTCAGAGGCAGCCAAGCCTGGCAGGCTGGCAGCCCCGCCTTCCTCCCCCTCCTCACTGGTGGCTGCAGGACGCCAGTCTCTTCCTGGATGCTCCTCTGGATAAACCCAGAAGGGCCACAGGCCTCCTGGAGATAAGGCCAATGGGGCTTGCTCACACTGGACTGTGTGTGTGTGTTTGTGTGTGTGTGTATGTGTAGTAGGTGGGAGAACAAAGAGTCTCTCTGTGTCTTTTCTATGATCTTTCTCACCTCGTTGCCATTAACTTTGGATTCCTAGATCTTCCTAATCATAGGTCCCTTTCACCTTACACAGAGCTTGTATTGGAACCCTAAATACTCCAACAGTTGCACGAGTCATAACACACTGACAGACTCTCAGGCCACTCTGTCCTGAGTCCCCATGAGCACTCTTGTCCACTCCCTGACCACCCTGGCAGGGCCCTGTTCTGACTGGCTGGCACCTGTACTATCCTGTTGTTAAATATTTTGAGTGTCACTTCCATGAAGAATATCAGTGCTCTGGGGTCATGATGGGGTTGGAGTGGGGGAGGGGAGGGATGGAGCCAGGCCACTAATGGGCTGCAGCTTCCAGAATCCAGAGGGTGAACGCCATTCCCAGCCATTTGATGTGGGCAGCTAGGGGATAATCAGGCCTGGCTTTCCATGAATGAGAATGGCTCCTCCCCCTGCGCTTTCTCAGCCAGTTCAGGCCTCACCAATTGCTCGCACTGACATCCTGTCTCCTCCTTTACTCCTGAGGTCAAGAGGGGCCACAGGGCTAGACTGGGACCTCCCTAAAGAGGTAGCCTGCTCAGGGCGGGATCCGGGATCCGTGGATGGACAGATTGAAGGTCTCTATCTTCTGGGGAAAACTGCAGGCTCTTTCTGGGGAAATCACAAATGCAAAGATGAGAGATGAGGTCAAGTGGACCCTTTGAAGGCAGAAGCCAGGCTTCTACCTGTCTCCATCCACACCTGGCCTGTGCAGGCACACTAGGCACATTATGATCCCTGAAAACAAAGCTCCTAATTCAGAACTCCCTCTCTGACACTTGAGCTGCACTTATACACAGCATGTTTTCTGGATTTTATTTCTTTTCTGAATTCTTATGAATGTTGAAGTTTGTCCTGGTTGCCATAGGGCTTGGGGATAGAGATGAGAGATGAGGTTTTCTGGCCCATGGATGAGAGGTGAAGATGGAGGAGAGTGAAGTGGAGCTGGACTCAGAGAGCCGGACGCGTCTGTACGGAGGCGAGGAGGACAGGTGACAGGCTGATACTTTCTGTGGGCTTCTAGGGAGGGCCCCTCTACCTCTCTGCAGAGCCCAAAGGCCAAAGAAAGACCAAGCTAAATCAGTCACTTTGCAGAAGCAATGATTCTGACAGGGACCAGAGGGCACCAGAGGATGAGGGGTCAGGGAATGTGTTTATTTGTTCCTGCCAATGCTAGAAGATGCCCTCCTCTAATTAGCAAGCTATTTGTTTGGAGATGAATGGCTTCTCATATAAATGATGGCTGCTGTCTTTATGACTGTTCAGGGTTCTTTATGTCATCAGCATGGTACTCTTCAAACAGAGTTCATAAAGTGAAGCAATATGTTAATGCTCTCTCATTTGACTGTTGTCAGTCACAAGAGTGTCTAAACAAACTTGGAATGTGCTAAGGAATTTTCATCCAGATGGGAGCCTTTGGTAGATAAATCAAGAACTAGTCTAAGGATGCAATTGCTCACACTCATACAAACATAAACTGATGATCGGTGATGATCATTAGCTGATGAGGATACTGACCACAATCTTATGTTGAATAATCATTACACACCAGGCACTGCTAAGAGTTAACACGCATCTTCTCATTTATCCTCACATCTACACTATGCAGTAGGCACTCTTACCCAGTTCAGATTTGAGAATGTGATGGAATGGAAACCAGGGCGCATGCTACTGCTTGCAGTTGGCAGGAGGCTGTGCATATTTAATTTTTTGGCTGCTCTTTCTCAGCCCTCTCTGGTTCTCCAATTCCAACCCCTCCCCAGATTTGCCTTCTGGCCCCTCACTCCTTTTCTTGTTCTCAGAACTGCTGTGTTTTCCCTGTCCTAGCATGGGCTGGCACTGCCTGGGGTAGGGATGCTCCTGCGGTCTTCCTGTGTTGTCCAGCTGAACGTGGCTGGGACATGGCCAGCTGTTGGGGCAGGCATGTGATCATCGGGAGACCTCCCTCTCCATTCTACATCTGCCTCTGTCTTTCTCTCCTTCTCTACCTGGCCGTCCCCATCTTCCATTGCCACGCTTTCTTCCTCCATCTCTGTTGAGCCTGTGAGGGGAGGGAGGGAGAGGTCAGTTTCCAACAGGTCCCAATTGCTTAGACAGAATTCTTGGGTCTCTTTCAAGCTCCTTTCTAGCTCCAGGAGAGTAGATCTAGGATCTTACTCCCGCCCTCCCCACTCTGCAGACTTTCCTTTCCCCCAAGGGATGTGGGAAGATGTTAGCACACGGGAGGGGGCTGGAGGCCTGACCTAACAAACCCAAGAGTACTTGGGGGCTTCACACACTCAGATGGCATTTATCATCCTATGATCTCCTCAGTTACTCCTTTTTGGGAGTTTAGGGGGAGCCTCTGAGACTCAGGTGAGTCCATCTCGATGTAACCTTCTGTAAGATGTGTGCATGGGAGATCAAAGGGGCATCTGTATGGAGAGTCTTAGACTTGGCTTGTGGGTGAATGGGTGCTACAGCCAGGGGTACGCTTAGGATTGGAGTGTAGCTGGTAGGAAGGGCAGTGAATAAAAGGAAATAGTGTTCTTAGAGTGCTGTGGACAGGAGAGTCACTTCTCCCTCTGATTTGTGTGTGTTTGTGCATGTGTGCAAGGCAAGTGTAATCCTTAAAACAAGAACAGGGGGAGCGGGGAGAACTTAAAAGGGCCAAGAGAGGACTCTCCTAGCAGCAAAGTGGCAGTTAGGAGTCAGGGTTGCAGAACAGGAGGTAAGCAGACTAATATTATAAAGACATTTTGGGGTGGACAGGGGTTTCTGAGTGGTGCTTGGTTCTAGATTGTAGCTGCACTCTGCAGATTTATGACCTTGTCACAAGTCACTTTGCCTCTCTGCAGAGCCTCAGTATCTTCATTTGGCAAGTAAGATTCATTTACTCAATAAGTATCTGCTCAGTGTCAACTCTGTGCCACAAACCTTTTAAACATGGAGATTCAGAGAAGAGCAAAGGGAATAACAATCCTCGTTCTAGTAAAACTTCCTTGCTGGTGGGGGGATTGGATAGGACTGGGGGAGGGGTTCACAGTTCCTTCTAGTTATAAAGTTCTGTGACTTTGGAAGAAAACCTTTTCCAGTAGAATCACAGAGTGATGGAGGGAAATGGACAAAGGAGGAAGTGGGGTGGGTGTGAACTGAAGCTTTGGTCTTAAGGTGTGGGAGGAGGAAGTGAGAGACCAAGAGGTAGGGGGTCTTCTGAGTAAGACAGGTGCATCCTGGGTGATTGGATGGACCCCCCACTGGCTACTGGCTGAGGGCCAGGGATGAGAAGCAAGACTGCACACTTACCTCAGCCAAACGTTCTTTGCCCATAGACCGCATGATCCCCATCTCTGGCCCAGATGACCTCTCTCCTGCCAGCCTTGGGAACCCGTCAGCACAGCCGGAGTGCGGGCCAGAGACTTGCAGCATGGACGTGGGCGAGCTGCCTGATCGGGAGGTGCAGCCTCCCGCTTCCCCGCGGCCTCTCTTCTTCCTGACCCTGGAAGCAGACTGGGCAGAGGCCCGGGCTCGCTGGGGGCTGGCCTGGGAGGCCCACGTGTACGGGGCAGGTGCACTCTTCGGCCTGGTGGCCCTGCTGGCGCTGCTGGCGCTGGCCCTCTTGCCCTGGCGCTGCCCGCCCGGCGCCCCCTGCCTGGCACTGCTGGATCTGCTGCTGCTCTCGGCCGGGACCACGCGCGCCTTCCCGCTCTTCTACGACGCCTACGGGCACCGCGACCGGCTGCCGGCGCTCGCCTGGCTGCTGCTGCAGGACCTTCCACTGCCCTGCCTGGCCGCCGGTCTGGGGCTGGCCTGCCTGCTGCTGGCCCGGCCGCGCCCACCGCGCTGCCCCGCCGGCTTGGCCGTGCTGCTGCTCCTGGGGCTGGGGCTGGCGGCCGCCGCCGCCTTGGGGAGCGCCGCGCACCGCCCGCTGAGGCCCCTGCGGCTCGCCTCGCGCGGCCTGCACGCCTTCCTCGCTGCCCTCCTGTCGGGGCTCCTGCTGGCGCTCTCTTGCTTCAAGGGGCGGCGGCGGCGGGCCGGGGCGCCCTTGGGCGGGTCTGTCTTCAAGGGAGCGACCCCCGTCCCGCAGGCGCGCAGCCCTTTTGCCCCGCGGGAGTCCTGGCGGCGCGCGGCGCGCACGGCCCCGGTGGCAGGCACTTTCGGGCTGCTGAGCGGAGTTCTGCAGGGCTACGAGGTCCTACACGCCCTGGGCTATGGCGGCCAACCTGGCCTAGAGGGGCCCTGGCCTTGGTGGGCTTTCCAGCTGGGCCTGCGCCTGGGCGAGGTGGGCGTCGCACTCCCCTTGGCGCTGCTGGGCCTCTACCCCTCTCTCTGCAGCCCCCGTGTGCCGCCGCGCTGCTGGGCCAAGATCTTCCGCTTGTCCCCGGGCCACGCGGCCCCGCTACTGCCCGGAGGCTGGGTCACCAGGCCCCAGGACAAGGAACCCCTTGGTAGCGCTATCGCTCGTGGCGACGCGGAGCTGCTGCAGCTGTGCGCGCTGGCAGGGCCGGGCCCCGACCTGCTACTCCAGGGCGGTGGCTGCCCCGGCTTCGAAGGCGCAGCGGACAACACGGTCCAGTCCCCGGCCTCCTCCCCCGGCAGCGATTGCACTGTGGACTTCCGCCCGCCCTCTCCAATTAACCTTCGGCGCAGCATCGAGGAGGCGCTCTGTAGCGAGGCACTGCTGGCTCCTGGCCTCTTCCAGGGCCCTGCCTTCGGGGAAACCCTGCCTGGGCTAGGCCTCTACCGCACCTCCTCGCTGGGGACCAAGACCAGGGCTGGGCTCAGTGGAAGGTCGGAAGAAGCCCCCAGCTCCCCGCCACCTCCGGAGCTCCCCTCTCCTGGGGCTTGGCCAGCAGGCAGTAGCGCCTCATCTGGCTCGCTGTGTGGACTATCACGGGACAGCTCGTCCATGCTGTTGTGTTCCAGCCCGGACAGGCCTCTACGCTGTCCGCTGGTCTGTGTCCTCAGTCCCCCGAGACCCTCTGGAAGCAGCCTTAGCCTCCAGGCCTCAGGATCCTACCAGGCTCTGTCCCCACCCTCCCATGACTCCCCAGAGCCTGCTACTGAGCTGCAGGCAGAGGAGGCCTTGCTACAGGAGCAATTCCTGGATGCTTGTCGACAAATCGATGAGCTGAGCGTGGGTAGCGACACCATAGACCTGTGATAAGGCAGGCACCTCACTGCCTTGCTGCCATACACCCTTCTCTGGCACCTGCTCTGTCTGAGACCTGCACACTGTAACCCTCCCCCAATCCTGCCTGGCTCAGATACCTCTCCCCACTTCCTCCCCCATCCAGGGACTCCTGGGTGGGTGGGTCAGCAGCCAGGCTCTGTCGATTGGGAATTAGCGCCACCTCCTCTGGAGCCCTGGGCACTGATGCCCTCAGCTGCAATTTTAGGCTGGCAGGGGTCCCACTTTCCTTGGCCTTCACCAGCAATAAAGCTCCAAGGTGCTCCACTCTGATGAGTGAGAGGGGCTGTCCTCAGAAGACCTGGGGCCCTGCCTTGGCCCCATGCCCACCTCTGCCATGCCCAGGAATCCCACCCCTACGGTGAGTGAGACTCCCTGTCCTCTACAGGACCCTCCCCACAGAAAGCTTACCTTACAGCAGGTGGGTGGGAGGTGAATGCTTTCAGAGTTAATTTATCAATAAAATATTTTCAGAGGAGGAAGTTCTGACTTTATTGGAAAAACTTAACTGGGGTGACAGTAGCTGTGGTTCTATCAGAAGTGGAAGTGGTAAGTCAGCCTCTGATTCCAGTGTTCCTCACACAAGACCAAGAATTGCCCTGTGGCTGGGTTGAATGAGCGTCCTCAGAGTAGTCCCTTGAAGATCCTTCTGTCTCCCTGGGACATGGCTTTTCATAGGAGTGATACAGGGTCCTGAGAGGTGGGGCAGTCCTCAGTGGAAATACCTGTACTCTCAGGTCCGGGTAGACAGCTAGCTAGTTAGATTACAATGCTTCTTGGAAATACTGATACACATGTGAAAGCACCTGGTTGCTTGAGGCTAGAATCTCCACCAGTCCCCCAGCCACATTCCCACAGCTTGGAATTCACAAAGAAAAGGTTACCTTCTTCACCCACTAACGGGTCCTTTTTGAGGCTGGGGCTTGTAGCCACCACTTCCTCTTCCTCTGTAGAACTCTCCTCTCCCGTATGTGCAGGTTCTTTCTGGAGTAAGCCTGTCTTCAGGGCAGTCCCCCTGCTGAAGCCTAACAACCAAAGCAGAGCTCACAATGCAGAGATCCATAAACACATCCGGCCACCAGGCACTCTGTAATCTCTTCCTTGCCTGGAGCAGTTGGCTTAGAGCTCTACATTTGTCACTTGGCTAAAATGCAATGGTTCAGTGTGGCACAAAATCAGGGACTTGGATTAGGTTTGAAAATAAAAATCTGACAGTGTTTTGGCAGATGTCCTGCGCGTCACAGGGACATGCACACTAGGCTTAGAGTGGAAAAACAGGAATTTAAGTGAGTTTTCTTCCAGCTCTGACCATCAGCTGGTGGGGATTGGAGAAGGGAGGCTGGGAACCAAGGGGGAAGCAGGCAGGAAGGCTGGGAGGGTCTTGGGCCTTTGGCAGCCAGGCCAGGTCCCCGAGCTAGTGGATGAATTCAAGTAGAGCTCTCCTTGCAAATGAAGGTCTGGCTTGGCTGAGAGGAGCACACAGGGCCTCAGGACTCAGAGGAAGGAGGGGAGCCAGCAGTGTCTTCTCCAGAGTCAGAGTCAAAATGGGGAGAGATATGGGAGGTGGTGGTATAGGTGAGGCTGAGGGATGCACCTGGAGTCGTTTTGACTGTGTTTCCTCCATCACCTGGCTCCACTTGGCTTGGAAATTCCTGCTGCATTGTTGCGCTGGGCTGAGGCCCGGAGACCTGCCAGCCTCCTAATTGCGGGCATTTCTCACTGGTGTCATAGTAACTGTAGCAGCCCAGCATCTGTGTAGCATTGTGTCAGGCAAGGAGTGTTTATGGCTGCTCGGAGAAAGTGCTTGCTTTCTTCCCCATGTTCCCTTCCATCTGTGCTCATCTGCTTGTGCTCACACCCAACTCCCTCAGCCATCTCTTCCTTACTCTAATGGCCAGCTGCTCTCTCACTCTCCACATCACGGGTGTCTGGGTTCCACACACACTCCAAAGACCCCAGTCAATCTGTCTGTCTGTCTTCCTCATGTACATGCACACTTCATTTCTAAGTGGGTCATGTGAAGAAAGAAAAAGACACGGGGATACACCCCTAACATTTTGTTGATTTTCCTCAGTAAGAACTACTGCAACGCTATTTTGAAGATAGCAATACACAATATAACAACCTTCATTAAATCTTATCATCTTATTTGGAAACCTATATAGCTATTGCTGGTCTTTACTGTTGTTGTTTGGCTTTTGTTGTTGTTGCTTTTTTTGACTTGTTTGTTTCTTGCTTTTTCTGTTATTCTTTTTTCTCTTAAAAAAAAAAAACAATTACTGCAGTCTTATGACACCCTAAAGAGGCCAGGACTTGGATTAGGCGATCTTTCCTTCCCTTTTGTTCCATGCCTTATCCTGCATGTTTCCCAGGAGGAGGCCAGGTAGATCCTAATCCAGAAGCCCTGCAATTCCAAACCTTGGTACTGAGGGGGACTGAGGGACCAGCTCACCTAAATTCATTCATTGTCTTAAAAATATTCATGAGGGTTTACAGTGTGCTAGGTGCTGAGTATAGTAAGGTTAAAGAGAAAGATACCAGTGCTGGATGTATGAAGTTGCAGGTCTTTTGGGAAAGGGCAGACATTAAACAACTAATGACATAAATAATCACAATAGCACAAGTAATTAATTACAGCTGTGAGAATGTGAAGACCAAGAACTGTTTGGTATTATAGAAGATTTAGCTTGCGAGGCAGATTGGAGCCAGAGAAATGAGGCCTGGCAGAGGCTGGCTGAAAACAGGCCAGGCCTCTCCTGCTTCCTTTCCAGGCTCCTGCACAGTGATGGATGAGGGGCAGGCTGACGGTTTATTTCCCTTGGAAGCCACATTGCAGGGTTCCATGGCTCCTGCTATTTAATAAAGAACACTGCATGTGTCCTGGGTAGATGGATGAGCAAATATTCCTGATTGAAGAACCATGTGCCCTTCCTGATATAAATGGATAGGAGAGGGTGGAGTAGGAAAGAGATGAGGACCCGCATGTGAACTATGGGGAGAGTAGAAAGGAGCAGTTACACTGTTGTCCTTCCTGAGGGGTACAAAATCCTGCAGTGTGGGTAGCTGCTGCCCCCTGATGGTTTTGTCCTTTAAGGAAAATTTGTGTCTATAGTCTACAGCATTCATAGGGAGTACTGGATGTTAGAACAACATTCTCAAGGTTCTTTTCCCTGTGCATATTACATCCAGGACTGGGAAGGCCTTCCCGTAGCTGGGGTCTCAGAACCTTGTAGTTTGCCCTTTGGGAATGGAATGTCAACTCCTAAGGTGGGGAATGGAACAGGAGGGAAAGAGAAAGACGAGGAAGTGTGGGGGATGTTGGATCTTAAATCAACTTTGTTCAAATGACCTAATTCATTTCCTTTGTCTGTATGACTCCATCCTACATAAGATTTACCTCTTAGCCTTAACAATCTGTTTTGTATTTCAATGTTTCCTTTCTTAAATTCTGTGTTTAAAAATAACTGTGGTGCCGGGTGTAGTGGTGTATGCCTGTAATCCTAGCACTCAGGAGGCTGAGGCATGAGAATCACCATGAGTTCAAGGCCAGCCTGAACTACATAGTGAAATCCTGTCTCAAAAAACAAACAAGCAAATACTATGTGTGTGCGTGTGGGGTGTTGTAACAGTAGGAATATTTATTGCAGAAAAGGTGTGTTTTTTGAAGCATATATTATGTACTTGGAGGCAAGTCTTCATAAATCTGATGCTTAGTGTTTTCTCTTTTACCTATATCACCACAACTAGTCATCCATCTATCACAAAGGTATTGAAAATGAATGGGGCTTGAGGACAAAGAATAGTTTACTTTTTTCACCTTATCTTTCACCCTTTTTGAATTTTATACTTGCTGTGCTACTATCTTTTAAAAGCAAAGATTTTGACTGGGTGGGCATTGCAAGTTCAAATCTAACCTGTGTAAGTAAGCAAAAAACTCTGTCTTAAAATTAAAAAATAAAAAACAGGCTGGGGATATATTTCAGTGAGAAGGGCCTGGATTCAATACCAACTACAATAAAAATAAAATAAAAATAATGATTTTGGGCAGCAGATGTAGATCAGAGTTAGAGTACTTGCTTACCACTGCATAAAGCCCTAGAGTCAATCCCCGGCACTGAGAAAAAATCAAAAGCAAACATAGACACAGGACATTTAAAAGTAATGATTTAAAAAATACCTTGGGTACTTTTTTGGCTGGACATTCTGCTGGAACAATGGTCTAGCACACATCTGTTCCTTAGCCCTGTGAATGGCAAACACTGTATGTTCCCGAGCCCAGAAGCACCCACCTATCCTTTTCACCAGTGAGACCTCTCAGTCTTGGGTCAGTCTGATAAGCTTACCTCGGGAAGATCTTTTATCTCTGGGTGGTGCTGCTTCTGGGTATTATGTTTGCTTTGGGTGTGTTCTGATGTGATTTTGCAGTGTGCATGCCATAAGATATCTATGCATTTGTTTTGAGACAGGGTCTCAATCTGTAATTCAAACTGGCCTCGAACTCATTATGTAGCCCAAGGTGTCAAACTTGTGGCCATCTTTCTGCCTCAGCCTCCCAAGTGCTGGGATTTCAGGCATCAGCCATCATGCCCATCAATACATTTGTAAAATGTAAAGAAATGTCTATCTCAGTCACTGGCTGATATTCTATAAAAGGGCAGGGACTTTGTCTTTTTATAGTGCACCAATTTTATCCCTAATGCTTGACACATAGTAGGGACTCAGCAAATATTTACTGAGAGAATAATTGTGTATCATCTGTGTCTATGCTTACTTCAGTAGCTACAATTTGTCAGTGAGGCCGAGGTGACATTTATCTCAGAGGATATGAGAATGTATGTGACATGCTAGTGTCTGTGCATTCTGGCGGCAGTTTCTGCCCATAATCTGGAAATGTGAGAAGACACTTCAGAAAATATATATTAAGCATTCATTATATGTCAGATCTTGGATAAGACCTGGCGCAAAAATGACTTTTGTCTATTCTGGTGAATTTGGAGTCGACCTCCTGGAAATGAGATTTCAAGAGAGAATAAACCGTAGATGCCAAATTTCCCTATTGCGGCGAGGGCAGTGCTGGGACAGGTGGTGGAACCTCATTCAAGAGGCTCCGCCTCTGGGCGGGCCACTATTTTTTAAATTCCGGAACGTTTCTTCCGCTTCTCTTCACGTTTCCTCCGGAGTCTTTTCAGCAACGAGCACTTCCGGGATCTTCTGGCCCTTCGGCGCTGCGGTCCTGTTAAAGCCAGCTTCTCTAGTCGCGTGCACCGACCTGGTCGCCTGTAGGGTCACGCACCTAGGTTTCCCAGTCTCATGGCCGGCCTGACACTGTTTGTACGCCACCTCCCGCCTTCGGCCCGCAGTGAGCAGCTGGAAGAGCTGTTCAGTCAGGTGGGGCCGGTGAAGCAGTGCTTCGTGGTGACAGAGAAAGGTAGGGGGCGGAGCGGTCGAAGAGGCTGGGGTTCCTGGGGGCCGGATGGGAGTGGAGACAGCGTCCCAGACTTCAGGGAGCCATTCGTCACCTTCCCTCAGAGAAGGGACCGGAGTTTCTTTTCCAAACTGACTACTTTAGATAGTTGCATAGGGTTGGTTTATCAAAGGTAAAGCACCCTGTAGCTTCGGTAGCGCTTTCCGTTTTTTATAGACGTTCACATATGTGTCTTATTTGTAATAATGAAAAAAAAGATTTTGGGGGGGCTTTTTGAGACAAGGTCTTGCTATGCAGTTCAGGCTGACCTTGGGCTCACTTTATAGCCCAGGCTGGTCTCGAACTTGCAACGGGTTCTCCTGCCTCAGCCTCCCAAGTGCTGGAATTACAGGAGTGTGCCACCACTCCCGGCTTTAAATGTTTTAACTGAGATTTTATTTTGTTTTGTTTTTGTTGGTACCAGGGATCGATCTCACGACCTTGCACATGCTATGCACGCGCTTGTGCCGCGGAGCTAAATCGCCAACCCTTGAAAATTGTTAACAGTAAAGCATCAGTAAGACTTACTGAGAGCCAGTTGAGAGCAAGACAAGGTGCTGAGTTTGACCTTATTATTGTGGAGCTTTAATGCCGTTTTGTATGGAAGAATCTAGGACTCGGAAATTTTGTAACTCTTAAAAGTTTGTCCAGCTAGGAAGTAGCAATATGCTCTGCATTCTTCTATCTTAGCCAGTATACTATGCTGGGGACACAGCAGTGCACAGCAAACTGGAAATCTACAGCCAATAAATAAGCCAACTACATAGTGATAATGGTAATAAATACCAAGGAGAAAAATCAGAGAAAGGGGATGGGGAGTTTGTATGTAAGAGAGCTGCAGGGGTAGGAGTGGAAGTATGGATTGGTTGACCAGAGAAGCCCAGACTAAAGTGAGAGGGTGAACTTACATCTTTCAGGGAGGACAGTCTAAATGCAGGAAACAGGGAGGTCAAAGATACTGAAGCACGCTGGGCCCAGTGGTACATACCACCTGTAATTCTTGATACTCAGGGAGCTAAAGCAGGAGGATCAAAAGTTTGAGGCCAGTCTGGGCAACTTTGTGAGACCTTGTCTCAAAATAAAAATTTTAAAAAGGGGGCTAAGGGTGTAGCTGAACACTAAACCACTTGCTTAGTTTGTATGAGGCTCTGAGTACTAAAAAAGATATTAAAGCAGGAGTTTGCCTGGTGTATGGGAGGAGTAGCAAGGAAGCCAGAGTGACTGGAGTGAAGTGACTGAAGGGAAGGTAAATAGGAGATGAACTCTAGAGTAGCAAATCACATGAGATCTTGTAGGCCATTGTAAGGACTTTGACTTTTACTGTGTTTATGAGAAACTACTGGTTTTGATCAAAGACCAGTAACTGTGATCTGGTTTACATTTTGAAAGGTTCTCTCTGGATCCTGTGTTGCAAATCGACTATTGGAGAAGAAGACAGGAACAGGGAGACCACTTAGTAGGCTCTTGTAATAATCTAGTGAGAGATGATCCTGTTGGACCAGGACAGTGCAGGGGAGGTGGAAAAAGTGAAAGTGGTTGGGTAATGGCGTTTTTTTTTTTTTTTTTTTTTTTTTTTTTTTTTGAACAAGAGGATTTGCCCATTGGTTAGATGTGGAGTATAAGGAAAAAAAGGAGTTGGGGAGTCAATTTTGATTCCACGGTTTTTGGCTTGAGCTCCTGGAGAGATCTACTGACTTGTGGGATACTGCTGTATGGTTCACATTCTGTTTGATATGTGTCATATTACCCAGAATGGAGAGTTGGTATGTATTAAGGTGAGAGGGTGATAAGAATTGTGGAAGCATTCTTTTTTCCTACCTAAACTGTCAAGGGGCACCCAAGATAGGTACCTGATGTTACCAGGAACATACATTTAGCTCCCTTCCAAGTCACCAGGTTGTCTCTGTAGGTGGCTGCCTCTTTGCCTTTCAGCAGAACAGTTGATTAGAACTGGCATCTCATGGACCAACCCCCCCGCCATGTGGTATCTGAGTATGTGAGTAGGCAGTATGATGTGTATTAATAATCATCCCATGACTGGGGATTTAGCTCAGTGGTATAAGCATCTGCTTGGCAGGTGTGAGGCTGTGAGTTCGATCCCTGGTACAAAAGAAAAAAAAAAAATCAGCCCATTTGGCTTCTATTTGCTAGTGAGAGAAGTTATAGTTAGGATCATTGGTGTGGTTCTGGCTGTACAAGCCATGCCACCTGCCTGGTTTTTGACATTCTAAGTGTAGATATAAGTGAATGAGAGGAGAGTTTTATACATTAATTTTTTTTAAACTGCAGATTATTTCCCATTAGTCGGTCTGTTTTTTTTTTTTTTTTTTCCTTCAGGCGGGGTTTCACTATGAGGTTCAGGCTGGCCTTGAACTCACTTTGTAGCCCAGGCTGGCCTCAAACTCACAGTAATCCTCCTGCCTCAGCCTCCCAGGTGCTGGGATTACAGGTGTGCACCACCATGCCTAGCCTCCATTAGTAAGTCTTTAGTGGGTTGTGGCTAGAATTTGCTTATTTATTTTGCATTTTTGAGAAAAGATCTCACTATGTAGTCAAAGCTGACCTTGAACTCTGTGTAGCCCAGGTTGGCCTCAAACTTACGATTCTCTTGTTTTAGTGTCCCAAGTGCTGGTATTACAAGGTGTGTACCATCACACCTGGCAGTGTTAGAGTTTTTAAAAATGAAGTAGAATAAAAGGAATACATCCATATATGGTATAAGGTACAAATACTCATTTGTAAAACTTATATCAGTTTTCTATAAAGAATTTATGGCTTTACTGGTTCCAATATAGGAACCCTGATAGTGGGTTGTCAAAACAGTTTGAGAAACAACTACTAAACAGTTGCCAGGTGGTTATGTTACAGGAAAGGACAGACCATGAAATGGGAATTTTCCTTTAAGTATTCCGAATATAGAGTATGTGTAATCTTACCTACCTTGTGGACTTGGTCTAAAACGTTAACAAATCTCTTTTGAGAAAACTATACTTTCCTATCCAGACAGCCGAGATGTGTTGAAAAGAATGATGGATTCAGTGCAGCGGGTGGGTGAGGTGAGATTTCCCTTAATAGTAGTGGCATGTCATCCAACCTGTTTAAGATGGGATAGTTTCACAGGATTGTTATAAGGGTTCTGGATGTAAGTGAGAGTGCTTTGTGCAGATGTAATTATTATTAGCATGTGGTTTTATTTGGGCACTGAACTTCACATTTGAGCGGCTTTAGTTTTGATTGTACTGATTAGGAAGTCCCTTGATTTTTCTTATCTTCTGAAAGGTGAGTGGGCAGGTTTTTGAGAGGGAGTTTCAGGAGAAAAGAAATCAATCTCTGCGTCACAGTATGTTTTCCTGGTGCTGAATGTCAACTTTAAGCAGTTTTGAAAGAGAGGCAGAGCATTCGAGCTGTTTCTTCTGTGGTGGTGTGGCAGACTTCTTGATCTTGATCCTTTTTGGTACAATAAGTTTTCTTTTCTTTTTCTTTTTTTTTTTTGAGATAAGGTCTCGTTAAGTAGTCCAGGCTGGCCTTGAACTCACTATGTAGCCCAGGCTTGTCTCGAACTCACATCAGACCTTCTGCCTCAGCCTTCCAAGTGTGTGTGCAACCACACCTGGCTTTTGATACAGTAAGTTACTTAACATTTTACTATACAAAAATGTTAAACTAAAAAAAGTATACGAGGGCTGGGGATATAGCTCAGTGGCACAATGCCTGCCTGGCAAGCGCAAGGTCCTGAGTTTGATTCCTGGTACCAAAAAAAAAAAAAAAAAAAAAAAAAAAAAAAAAAAAAAAAAAAAAAAAAAAAAAAACAAAGGGGGAATACCTTTTTTTTTTTTTTTTTTTGATACTGGGAATCGAACTCAGGACCTTGTACTTGCTAGGCAGCACTGTGCTGCTGAGTTATATCCCCAGCCTGGGGAATTACATTTGATATCTGTAATTATTTATTTGTTTGATTCTAATATATTTTTTTCGGTAGGTGTACCAGGAATTGAACTCGGGACCTTGTGCTTCCCAGGCAGGCACTTAAACCACTGAGCTATGTCCCTGGCCCCTGGTTCTAATGTTCTTGTCTGTGGAGTCCTGTAGAGAACCCTGGAGTTGATAAGGGAGAATTAATTTGGCTATTGACATCCTTTACAACATTCACTTATTTTTCCCCTATATCAAATTGTTCTTTGGAAAGAAAGAATGGTAATATTTGCCTTACCTACCTTGGACTGCCCTGAAGATAAAATGAAGTCAGAGATTCACAGCTGCTTTTGGAGCTGGGTGCGGTGGTGCATGCCTGTAATCCCAGCACTGGGTAGGCTGAGGCAGGAGGATTGCTGCGAGTTCGAGGTCAGCATAGACTGCAAAGTGAGTCTAAGGCCAGCCGGAACTACATAGTGAGACCCTGTCTCAAAAAAGATTAAAAAAGAAAAAATAGAGATTTAAAGCTGCTTTGGAGAGGTTTAATTTGATACTGAATAGCTAAGGCTTTGGTAATAGCTGCAGACTCTTGAAACAGTGCTTATTGTTTGAAGCATTTTTTTGTGATCTGTTCTAAAGAAGGACTGCATTGTTGTATTCTGATTTTCAAAGCTATCAAACTTACTTTTCCTACTTTCCCTGGGGATCTTTCCTTCTATTCAATGTTGAGTTCTTCTTTGGGGCCTAGTATTAATCCGTGGTGTGGGTCTTGCATATTCTTGAGAGGGAAAGAAGAGGAGCTAGCAGCAAGACACTGAATTAGGAAAGGAGGGGAAACCTAACAGTTTTTGAATGAAGTAGGGAAGGAGCCACTGATATCAGCCTTATTTCTTTCCCTCCTGAGACTTTTAGTAAGCTGATCACAGGATGACTTCACAGGGTATCTGCTAGTTTAAGCTTTGAGGATTTCCTGGTTTAGTGTTCCTGACTTCTGATTCTCTGTCCTTTTCGCCCCTACTCCCTTCCGTCTTGCCTTGTTCCAGGGAGTAAGGCATGTCGAGGGTTTGGCTATGTCACTTTCTCCATGCCGGAAGACGTTCAGAGGGCCCTCAAGGAAATCACTACTTTTGAAGGTTGCAAGATCAGTATCACCATTGCCAAGAAGAAACTGAAGAATAAGTCCAAGGAAAAGAGGAAAAATGGTGAGTTACTAATAACTGAAGAGAGTGTTCCTGCAGGTTGAGGAGCAGCCCTGTGAAAGTGAAAGAACTAGGCAGAGTGGTGTGGGGGGTAGCATCTAGAACTTAGAGCACCCTGTGTTTCTTTTCAGTGTCCAAGTCATCTGGCATATTTGGATGCTCATTTTAATCTTTTGCTTCCATCTCAGTCTGGAAAATGTCGTGTTTCTGGATACTGCCATGCTTAACCTTGTGGTAAATGCCATCTGTTACCAGCCTTTTCTCTTTGCTGGCTATTCTAGAAGTGACTGGTTTCAGAGTACAGATTCATCCCGTGCTTTTTTTTTTTTTTTTTTTAAAGAAAATTCAGAGTCTCCAAAGAAGGAGCCGAAGAGTAAGAAAGCCAGAACAGCTGATAAAAAAGCCAGATTAATTATTCGGAACCTGAGCTTTAAGGTAAGTAGTAACCAGCACTGCATGTTGTGAAGGTCTTGGAGCCAGGGTGCGCTCACTGTTGGAACCCTTCGCCAAGGTGATATTGTGGGTCTAGTTTCTCCTGGGTGTGAACCTCAGCCTGTTGTTTTAAGAAAACAGCCTTATATAAACAAGAATTTAGTAAGGACACTAAGTGTGATGATGGCTGTTTTCGGGGAAACTGGCACAGAGAGAAGGAGTTGAAAAAGCTGTCTAGTATCTCTTTGGCCTCTTAAATACAAAGTAAGATGTCCTCCATTCAGAACCATTCGGTGTCCTGGTCTCCAAAATAAAAGACTAAAAAGATTCAGACTCTTCCTGAAGAATGAACTTAGTAACTGGTGTTTCATTTGTATTTGCTGTGATATTTTTCTTTTTTCACTTTTGGCTTCAGTGTTCAGAAGATGACTTGAAAGCAGTATTCACTCAATTTGGAGCTGTCCTGGAAGTAAACATTCCAAGGAAGCCAGGTACATATATCTTCGTTTTATGTGGATTAGTTTAAGGCTATTTAACCTGTCTTTTTTCCTATATTGCCATGAAATAGAAAGTCAGCAGTCATGTCATGTTCTTCATGAACCCTTGGTAATATGGTATTTAGGAAGTGTCTGGCACAGTGCTTGACAAATAGCTCGATTAATAGTGTTTTCTTGATGGTAATTTTAGATATATCACAGTTAATTTTAGAAGATTAGTTACTGTTGGTTTTAGCTCTCCTCAAGCCTCAATCAGGGTTCACTCAGCAAAAGGATACTGTATAACAATGGTGCCAAATCTATGGCATAGGTATTGTTTGTGTTTCTTTTAAGACCAAACATGTTCATGTATAAGTTGTTTTTTTCTAAACTAAAACCTTAGTATTCAGATTTAATTGCACTGTTGGTACTTTGTGATAAATAAGTGGGTTTTGGGTTACAGTTTAGGTATTTGGTCTCTAAAAGGTTTGCCATCACTGTTGTATAAGGTATTGCTTTGGAGAAGAGACCTCATGACTGGCTGGCAAGATTTGGGCTGTCTTGCCAGCCCGAGTTGCTATAATTTTCTTTATAGTGTTCTGTTGGCTCTGCCTTGCTGCCTCTAATGTCTGTACATTTATAAACAGATGGAAAGATGCGTGGTTTTGCTTTTGTTCAGTTCAGAAATCTCCTAGAAGCAGGAAAAGCGCTTAAAGGCATGAACATGAAAGACATAAAAGGTGAGTTTTCTATACCCATACCATTGACCCAAATATTTCTGGTGTTTGGGTGAATTAGCACAGTAACCTATTTTTTACATTTTCTAAAGGTATTTGCACTGTGGAGATTTCACTGCTAACATGTGAACATTTAGAAATGCAGTGATACCTCATTCATGAATTTAATCCTTTGCAAACTTGCAATTCAGTTGCAGCCAGAATCATGGAAGGAATTCTACCCCCAAAATTGTGGAAAGAATTAAATTCGCGGACCGAGGTACCACTGTATTTCTAGTACTTCATTTTAGGGTTAAACTTAAGAACCCAGGCCAAGGATCTTTTATTTGGCGAGAATATCTTTTAAATTTTTTTACTTTATTATATACTTGTTTAACTTTTATTTTTTTGTGTGGTACAGGGATTGTACCCAAAGCCTTGCACCGAGCTACATCTCCAGCCCCTTTTATTTTTTGAGACAGGAGTCTAGCTAAGTTGCTAACTTGCTCGGGCTGGGTGTCTTCATTACTTTTGTTTTGTTTTTGGTACTGGGGATTGAGCTCACAACCTCTCGCCTGCCATGCAGGCGATTAGGCCACTGAGTTAAATCCCCAGCCCTATTTTCTGAGACAGAGTCTCACTATGCAGTTCAGGCTAGCCTTGAACTCACTTGGTAGCCCAGGCTGGTCTCGAACTCACGATGATCCTCCTGCTTCAGCCTCCGAGTGCTGGGATTAAAGGCATGTGCCACCATGCCCGGCTTTCATTACTTTTCTCTCATTGCTGAAACAAAATACCTGACACCCAGAGTTAGAGGGGAAAAGGTTTATTTAGGTCACAGTTTGTAGAGGTTTCAGTCCATAGTCTGCTGGCTCTAAGGCAGGGTAGCACCGCAGACAGGGATTGCAGAGGAGAGCAGTTCATGGTGGACAGAAGTAACAAAGCAACGAGCAACAAAACAAGCTTTTTCTGTTCCTTATGTGGTATCTAGGCCACCGTGATTTGGGTTGTGTCAAGCTAATCATTGGAGTAATTTAGTAATTACCCTTTGCATTGCACCATGAATCAGTCACACACTCTAGATCCAGCCACCTCTGAAAAAGCCACACCTGTGACTACATGAGGCTTTGTAGGGGACACTTGAACACAAGCTGTAACACTTGGCTTGGACTTACTGTCTTCCCGCATTAGCCTCCCAGAGTGCTGGGATTATAGGTGTACACCACCATGCCCAACTTAACCTCATAATGAACGTCTGGGAGATAGTCACTGATAGATGGAGGTTGGTATCTAGGTTCTTTCTTCTTGGTTGTGATACCTACCTAGTGCTCATGGGCCATTAATAAACTGTTTAAGAATACTTGTATTGATTATCAAATCCTGTGTCTAAAGACTGAGTTAGCTTAGAGATTTCCTGAGTTCTAAGTAGGGTTCTCATTATTCCAGAACTTGTTTTTTTTTTCTGTTAGTTTTTGATTTTTGGGCCTTGTGCATGATGGGTGAACACTACTGTTGAGCAACATCCCCAACCCTTTTTAAATATTTTATATTATTTTATCATGAGACAGTCTTACTGAGTTGCCAAGGCTAGCCCCAGGCTTGAAGTCCTCTTGCTTCTGCCTGACTCCAGAATGCCTGTTTTGTTCCTTGCTAGTCTAACTGGAAAAATTATTCTTACCCCTCCACTTTTTTTTTTTTTTTTTTTTTGGAGATAGGGTCTTGCTGTGTAGTGCAGGCTAGCCTTAAACTTGCTTATGTAGCCCAGGCTGGCCTCAAACTCACATTGATCCTCCTGCCTCAGCCTCCTGAATGCTGGGATTACAGTCATGCGCCACTCCTGGCCTTCCCCCTACTTTTATCCCCACTTCATTTTATATGACTTTGTAGAAAGGCTGCAATCCTGTCTACTGTTAAAAAAAAGTCAGCTACTCAGAACTTTGTGTAATGACCAACAACCTCTGAATTGGTATTTGTTTTCTCCACTGCTTCCATTACTGTCTTTGATGGTTAGGAAGTCACTCAGGAAGTTGGAATGTTAAGTGGAAGGAAGCCTTTCTGAAGCCACTTTTCTGTTTGACAGGGCGAACAGTGGCAGTGGACTGGGCTGTGGCAAAGGATAAATACAAAGATATACAGTCTGTTTCTGCCTCAGGTAAGATATGGTAGTGTTGGGTGAGAGGTAAGAGTGTGGAAGCAAGTCTTGAATTTATGTTAAAAGAGAACCTTCTTGTAAGAGAATAGGGGTATTGGACCAGAGATACCAAATCACAAAATTAGCCAAAAGTATAAGATAGAGCATTTAGGAAAAACTGAATTTATGCAAGTTCAGGGATTGGCCCAGGGCTATGTGTCAGTTAACATTGGACCATCTGGTAATCTGATGTCAAAACATAGGATCTTTTGAGTCCTAGCCTACTTCTAAAATGTGGGTGTAAGGAGAGGCCTGAGTTCATTTTTCCTTCTACTTGCTCTCCTTTTCCAGCTTTTCATAGGAGTGGTGAAATATTAAGAATAGAGAAATTTAAAACTTGAGTTTTATTTAGAAAACAATTGGCTTTTCAGCGATGAGGAGAATAGAATTCCCTGAGATCGAGTTTGTGGCAGGGCCCCAGGGTGAGCACTGTGCTAGCTGTTGTATGTAGGTGGTGTGCTGTTTCCGAGGCTCAACTGCTGCTTCTCTCATTCTGGAGCAGGTTCATCTCAAGCCTTTGATAAATGGAATACATTTCAGAGGAATGTGGGTGATGAGGGTTTTTTTTCCTCTCCTACTTTCTCTTACATAAAATTGGGGATTGGTTCCAGGACCCTCCTCACATACCAAAATCCTTAAGTGCTCAATTCTTTAATATAAAATGGTGTAGGTTTGTGCAGAACCTGTATACATTTTCCATATGGTGTCTCTAGATCACTTGTAATATCTAATACAGTGTAATATTAAGTGTGTACTTGTTATAATGATGGTTTAGGGAATAATGACAAGAGAAAAAACTGGTTTAGTACAGGTGTTTAACAAATATTTTTGATCTTTAATTGAATTTGAGGATGTGGAACTGGTAGATACGGACTCCTGACTATACAATAAAATGTACATGAAATGCTAAAAAAAACAAAGAAAGTAGAAACTTGAAAGTATTACTCCTGTTAAGACAACCTTGTTTTTGATATTAACTAATTTGCCAACTTTCTTTATCTTGCACCATAGGTGAGGAGAAGTGCTATGAACCTAAGCCTCAGGATTCTGTTAAAAAGAATGGCAGAGTGGAAAAGAAAGAAGATGATAGTGGAGATGTAGGGGTTGATAGTGATGATGATGATGGTGATGAGGATGAAGAGGAGGAGAATAAAGAATCAGAGGTGACCAAGCATATGCAGGTTCAGAAGAGGTAAGCTGCTGGCCTGTCAGAGATAGGAAAATCCTCATGTCTTCACAATCCCCTCCACTGCAGAGTTGATGTGTGTTGTGATGTTGAGTGGCTGATGTGTCACATCCTTAGTTCAGACTGTGCCATTGCAGAGCAGTCAAGAAAGCAGCCCCTGTAGAAAGCAGTGACGAAGATGATTCACATGAGGACAGTGACCTGGAGGAAAGAAGTAGCACTGACGGTGATGAGGAACTGGTACCAAGTGATAGCAGTGCTGAAGAACAAGAGGATGAAGGTTTGCCTTAGACTTTAAATATGTTACTGAGAAATGCACATCAGTTCTATACCCAGCCCTCGCCGCTTTTGTTCTTGGCATACTCTGGATTGAGCTCAGGGCCTTTAC
>RJWM01025913.1:0-28745 GCA_004363535.1 Dasyprocta punctata | reverse complement strand
ATTTCTTCACTTTGGACTGATTACACAGGATATCGGATGTTTGAACAAAACATGGGTCACTTTATTACTAAAGTTACAAACAAAAGAGATCTTTTCCTAAAACAAATGTTTAGTATCACCCTCTATACTCAACACAATTATCTATTACGAGTCCAGAAAAACACTAATAAACTCGGATTATGACATATTTAACTACGAAAAAATGTGTTAAACAATTATCAGTAAGTGGCAAAGCCTTACCTACTCAGAACAACAAACTAGTCAATTATTTTAGCACATACAATTGCTTATATGCAAATGCTGTGAAGTAAAAATGAGTCTTACCTAATACTCTTGATCACACAGCAAGGTCAATACACAGTAAGTTCATGAGTTAACATTTTATAATAACTGCACATATATCAAGAAGTAACTTTCAGCTGGGAGTGGTGGCGCACACCTGTAATCTAAGCACTCAGGAGACTGAAGCAAGAAAAATCACTGTGAGTTTTGAGCTCAGCCTGTGCTACAAAGTAAGTTCAAGGCCAGCTTGAACTACATAGTGAAACCCCAAAGAGACCAAAAAAAAAAAGAAAGAAAGAAAGAAATAACTTTCTAAAAACAGTCTGGAATTAAGGGTTATTAATTTTAACTATTTATCCCTCTCATTAGCTGGAACTATTCTTAGGATTATGTAAATTCAGGAGAAAAGACTAACGGTGATCCTAAAATTCATTGTCTTTTCCCAGTTATGATTAAATACACAACACTATGTTTTTTAAATATCTTTCACCTTTGAGACAATATAGTATTTTGAAATCACACATCAGAATACTTGTAGAATAAAACATTTTTTCTAGTCGTCAATCCTGGGGAACGGTGCTTGAAGAACGAAGAGAATGGAATTTTTCACACTCCTTTCTAAAGAAATACACACAGAAACTGAAAAGCCTTGCAACCTCCAGGTACTGTTTGTCTCTCTCCACTTGCCACCTCCACACTGGGGGTTGAATCCAGGATCTTCATACGGAGTTACAACTACAGAGATATTTTCATGGTTTTTGTTTTTTGTTTGTTTGTTTGTTTTTTGTTTTTTTTTTTTGCGGCACCAGGGATTGAACTCACAACCTCACACCTGTCAGACAGACGCTTAAGTCACTGAGCCAAACTCCCGGCCCTGGTTTTTTGAGGCAGGGTCACACTGTGTAGCTCAGGCCGGCCTTGCGCTCGCGTTGTAGCCCAAGCTGGCCTCGAATTCACAGCGCTCCTCCTACTTCAGCCTCCTTAGTGCTGGGATTAAAGGTGTGCACCACCACGCCCGGCTTATTTTTTATTTTCTATTTCTTGGTTAGTTTTGAAACAGGGTCTCACTAAGTCACTAAATTGTACAGGCTGTGGTTGAATTTGTGATCCTCCTGCTTCAACCTTCCAGAGTGCAAGGATTACCGGCATGCACCACCGTGCCAGCTCGTTTCACTCTTATCCCAAAACAGGGAAAGTAAATAAATAAAATGGGTAAAATGCAAGCTAACCCTACTACAGAATAAAGTATTGGCTATAACTAGGGGACATCTGCATTAATTTTTCTTTTATCCATTCAATCCAATTGTTACTTGTGACTACTGAAAAGGCTATCAAGTATTGAGGTACAACTCCCAAAAAGTTACCTATTTTTCATACCATTACCAATTTGAAGTACTTTAAGCACATTCATTCAGTGTAATGCAAACTGCTAACTGCTCAGTATTTACTACAGCGACACTGGATTGAATTTAGCAGCTGCGGCTTAGCAAACCTGCCTTGTTTACAAATTATGATATCTATAAGCAAGCTACATATATGTCCTATAAAACTATTTTTAAAAACATAGGTGACAAACAGTTCCATTTTACAAATATTATATACACAGTTTTTCAAATCTTGCATTTTTTAGTTTTATTCAGGCTTCAAAGTTCCTGCGCGCACGCACGCACTCTCTCTCTCTCTTTATATATATGGGGTTTTGTTTTGTTTTGTTTTTTTGAGACAGGGTCTGGCTACGTAGCCCACCCAGGCTGGCCTCAAACTGTGACCCTCCTGCCTCAAATCTTCCAAGAACTGGGATTGTAAGTGTGTTACAAGCCAGGTGTGGTGGCGCACACCCTGAGCTACATAGTGCAACCCTGTCTCAAAAAAACTAGGGCTGGGAGTCTGGCTCAGTGGCTTAAGCGCCTGTCTGGCAGGTGTGAGGCTGTGAGTTCGATCCCCAGTGCCACAAAAAAAAAAAAGTGTGCTACACCACAATTCACTTTCATACAGTCTGAAAAATGAAGACCACCCAAAAAACTTTATGTTGAATAAACCAATACTGATATACTAAATCAATACATCAATACTGATCAATACTGACTATATCGCCAATGCTGAGAGCGTAGTTCAGTGCAAGAGGCCCAGATTTAATCCCCAGTATAGGAGCGAGGCAGGCAGGCTGTATCAGAAAAAAATTTTTTTAACTTTTAAAGATTTGTCATTTAACCAGATGTGGTGGTCCACACTTGCAACCCTAGCACTCAGAAGGATGAAGCAGGACTGTCAGTTCCAGATAAATCGAAAGTCAGTCTAGGCTAATAGTAAATTCAAGACCAGCACGGATTACAAAGCAAGAACTTGCTTCCAAAAACAACAATAAATACACACACACACATATATGTATGTATTTATATTTATGTATGTGGGTATCTGTGTGTACACACGTGGACAAACATACACACATATTTGTCATTTAAAAATAACAATGTATTAGCCAGGCCTGGCGGTGGAGGACTATAATTCCAGCACTCTGGGAGGCTGAAGCAGGAGGACTGCAAATTCAAGCTCAGCCTGGACAACTTTGGGACCCCGGCTCAAAAATTTTTTAAAAACAGTGAGAATAAGGCTCAGTGTAAAGGAGCTCAATCCCCAGAACTGCTACTAGCTTAATTAACAAATTAATATGCAAGTCCCTGGGTTTCATCCCCAGCACCACACTTAACGTAATTCACATCTAAGTAAAAAGAAAAACTACTCTCAAAAAAATGAGCCAGGCCTGGTGCTAATCCCAGCACTCAGGAGGCTGAGACAGGAGAATCACCACAATTTTCAGACCAGCCTGGGCTACACAGTGAGTTCAAGGCTACCCTGAAATACACAGTGAGACTCTGTCAAGAGAGAGAGAGAGAGAGAGATCAACTACTGTACTATACTGGGAAACTGTTAAACCATACTGGCAAATGAAAGTTTTCCAAAATTCTGTTGTGACTTGAAAGTTTAAATTTTATCATCAGCAACAAATACTGTCAGTTATTTTACTTGCAGTGAAAGGCTCCTGTTTTGATTGACTGGCTGATATACTAGGAATTAAACTCAGAGTTTTACGCATGCTAGACAACCACTCTACCACTGAGCTATATCCCTCAAAAGGCACCTTTTTCCCCAAGAAAATGTATGCCAAATCCCCAAGTCTATATAACCATACTGTGGCTGGGCGTGGTGACACACATGTAATTCCAGCACTCAGCAGACTGAGGCTGGAGGATCACTTAGCTGGTGTGTTCAGGGCCAGCCT
Source organism: Dasyprocta punctata (assembly GCA_004363535.1). Lineage (NCBI taxonomy): Eukaryota > Metazoa > Chordata > Mammalia > Rodentia > Dasyproctidae > Dasyprocta > Dasyprocta punctata. The sequence continues at coordinate 25,183 of RJWM01025913.1, read as the reverse complement.
GAACTCGAGACCCTGACTCAAAAAGACAAAAAAAAAAAAAAAAAACAAAGGAAGACTAAATATTTACTCTGAAATCTTTCTGATCTTTAAGATAATACCCTCCATGACTTATTTTTATAAAAAAACCTTTAAAATTTGCCATGAAGCACAAGATACCAAGTTAAATTCTATTTTAAGCACTGTGCCATGAATCTAAAAACAGGCTTGCTCACATTCAGAAACCCAAACACAAAACTGCTCTGGCTGTGCACTGCCAAAGTCCTATGAAGAGCCTACATTCCATTTCTCCTCAAGCCAAACAACTCTTACCTGCTCTTCATATCCATTTTTAAATGAAATCTCCAACGTTACTACTGTAGAGGTCACACTCAATGTGGCAGAGCTGGGGTTTACACCTCAGGAACACAGCGCACACTTCAGCGCACAGAAGGCACTGGGTGCGACCCTCAGCGCGAAATTAAAAAAAGACAACAGCAGTATAGTAAAGCCACCAAATCAACTACTGCACTTAAGAATCTGTGTATGTGTGTGTGTGTCTGTGTGTGTGTAGTGGGAGTGGTGCTGGGTATCGAGCCCTGAATGTACTAGGCAAGCACTCTGTCGCTGAGCTACACATCCAGCCATTAAGAACTTTTAAACAAGCACAGTGAGGTGGTATATGCCTGTAAACCCAAGCACTCTGGAAGGCTGAGGCAGGTGGCTTCCAAGTTCCAGCCCAGGCCAGGCAATTTAGAGGATTAGTGAGATCACGTAAAAATAAAAAGATAAAAGGAGCTGAGGATGTAGCTTAGAGCAAAAGCCCTGGGTTCAATCCTCTGTACACACACACACACACACACACACACACGAAAAGACCAGCCGGGCATCCACAATGTGGTTTTCCTCTAGCAGGGAAGATGAAGTCTTTCAAACTTTATGCTATCTATTGCTGTGCCACTACCATAACAAATTTATTTACTTACCTAATTTAAATGAATGTAAAAGGTAAATCAAAAACATCCTTCAAATGCCCTCCACAGATTATCCTGGACTTAATATTATTCAAGTTAATCTAAGAAACAACATGAAAAAAAAAAGTGAGACTGGCTGCACAAGTCTGCAATCAAAGTACTCTGGGAAGCTGAGGCAGCAGGAATGACAAATTTGAGCCCAATCTGGGCAATTTAGAGAGACCCCAGCAATGTAGCTCAGTGTAAAGGACCTGGGTTCAATCCCCAGTACCACCAAAAAGAAAAAACACGAAAGTTATGATCCCAAGAACATAATCTGTTCAACTGAGAGACATTAGCATCTACTTGGTCCAAATGATAGCGATAGAAGAAGAGAACGAACTGGATAAAAACAGATCAGTCAACAAAAATAAGCAAACTGTCAACTGTAGCCTAAAGGCCTTTTCCTGCAAATCTGAGGAGACGAAACACACAATGTGGACTGCGGACAGACTAGAAAATCTTGACTGCCAGACTGAGAGCTAAGACTTTACCCTATTTCTGATGAAAAGCCATTGGAAGTTTTTATAGACTGAACTGATGGGATGAAAGAAGTGTTTTGGTGAAACTAATGTGGCAGTCAAAGGAAAGAAACTACAAGCAGAGAATAGCAAGAAAAATAAGGAAGTGATAAAGTTTTCACAAACAGGAAAGTTTGGGCTGGGGATTTAGCTCAGTGGCCTAAGTGTGAGGTTGTGAGTTCAATCCCTGGCACCAAAAAAAAAAAAAAAAAAAAAAAGGAAGATTTGCAACAGTCCTGTGAGTTATTGCTATTTTAGTTACTAGTTCATGTTCAAAAATTTACATTTGAGAGCCAGGCGTGATAGCGCACACCTATAATCCCAGCACTCAGGAAGCTGAGGCAGGAAGACAACTGCATGTGGAGGCCAGTTTGGGCTACACAGTAAGTCAAAGGCCAGTCTGCACTACATAGCAAGATCATGTCTCCAAACAAAACAAAACAAAACAAAAAAACCTTTATTTGGTTGCTTGATCTAAGGAAAAGTAGCAAAGAAAAAAAGATGGCTTCTAAAACAAATGTTTTTTAATTTAAAAACATTGTTTAAAAAGATTTTTTTTTCATTTTGATAAATTTTAGAAGTTTAAGGCAAAGACAATTCTGAAAGGAAGATTCTGGCCAATTATCTTTTCATGTGACATCAGTGAAACCAAGAGTAAAGGGAATAATGTAAAGGGAATCAAGCAGTGGGAGTGCCATAATTTCTGAACATGGAAGTAGAGGTACAGTCACAAACACCTACCAGTACCAGCAAAAGGCACAATGACGATGAATACCACAAATACTCAACTTATGATAAAGCCACGTCCTGATGAACTCTTCGTAAGGTGAGAATGTATTACGTGAAAAATGATTTAATACACCTGACCGACACCTTAGCAACACAGGATCAGCTGTTCCCCGCACTGTCCGTGACTGTGGCTGACTAGCAGCTGCAGCTGCTGCCTCTGCCCAGCACCACAACAGTACGGTGCCACAGACGACTGGACTAGAGAAAGACCAAAACTCCAACGATGAAGTATGGTTCCCACTATGTAGTACTTTCTCATCATCTTAAAGGAGAAAAATTGTAAGTCATGGGTTATGTGTATTTCTGAAATTGATGGTAAAGGACAACTAAGTACTATAAAACTTGCCACCCAAGGTGGCACATACCTATAATCCCAGTTACTGGGAAGCTGAGGCAAGAGAACTGCAAATTCAAAGCCACCCTAATAACTTAGGCCAGACCTTATCTCAAAATAAAATATAAAGTTGGGCACACAGATACAGGCCTGTAGTAGTTTCAGATTTTGGGAGGAGGAAGACATAGGATTCTGGGAAGAGGAAGACATAGGACTGCAAGTTCAAGCCAACCTTGGGCAACCTGGTGACTCAATGAGACCTTGTTTCAAAATAAAAAACACAAAAGGATCAGGGATATACTTCAGTGTGAAGGTCCTACATTCCATTCCCAGTACCAAAAAAGGAAGAGAGGAGGGAAGAGGAAGGGGGAAGAAGGAGGGGAAAGGGGAAGAGAAAAGCGGAAAGGGAAGGTGAGGTAGAAAGAAGGCAGTGCAAGGCAAGGCAGGGATATAGCTCAGCACTCCTCTGAATTCAATCCTCAATACCACAAAAACAATATAGAAATGTGGGGCATGGTGGCACACACCTGTAATCCTGCCACTTGTCCAGAGTTCAAGGCCAGTCTAAACTACATGGAGACCTTATCTCAAAAATTTTTAAACCATATAGAAGGTAAACTGGGCATGGTAGGGCATGCTTGCAATCCCAGCACTCAGGAGGGTGAGGCAGGAGGATCACCTGCAAGTTTGAAGCCAGCCTGGGGTACAAAGTGAGTTCAAGGCCAGCCTGAACTGCATACTGAGACCCTGTCTGAAAAAGACAATAAATAAATAAGCAAACAAACATACCAATATCTACTGTTATTTGTTTGTTTTTTAAAGCCTAGTCAGCCATGGTGGGTCACATCTGTAACCCCAGCTACTCTGGAAACTCAGCCAAGAGAACCTCAAACTCGACGCTAGGTTGGGCACTTGTGAGGTCCTGTCTCAAAATTTTAAAATTTCTTACAAAGGGATGAGAATTTAGCTCAGTCGAAGGCCCTAGTTTCGACTCCCAGTAATGCAGTAAAAAATAAAGTCAGTAACGTAAGTCAGTGGTAGAGAATCCATGGGTTCAATCCCCAGTAACACAAACACACAAACACACACACGCACTTTATAAAATCTGTTAAATAAATGCAGGCTTATAGGAAAGCAGATTTTAACAAGTCAAATTTATAGTATAGTCCATTTTATGCCCTGAATTTTATCAACTTCTTTCACAGTATGGTACTTTTTAGATACTGTACAAATAGTATTCTTAATTCACATACGTATTTATTAATTGGCTTAACCCACTAAGGGTCCTCCTTAAAATACGAAAATGTTTCCAATGCCTATGCAATGCTACCGACCAATTTAACACCATGGCAACATTTCTTTGAGATTAAAAATGTGAGTACAGAAAACTTCTATTTCTACTTTTCTCTACATTAATGTTTAGGGGTTTGTTTTGTGTTAGCTTTTTGTTTTGTTTTGTTTTTCTGAGGCAGGGTCTCACTATGTAAACTACAAGCTGACTTTGAACTATGTAGCCAAGGTTGGCCTCGAACTCATGGCAATACTCCTGCCATAGCCTCCCAAGTACTAGAATGGATTACAGGTGAGATTACAGGCATGCACTACCACGTCCAGCTGTTCAGTTTAGTTTTAAAAGGCCAGGTAAAACTAGACATGGAGGGCCGGGAGTTTGGCTCAGCAGCTTAAGTGCCTGCCCTGGCAGGTGCGAGGTTGTGAGTTCAATCCCCGGTGCCGCAAAAAAAAAAAAAAAAAAAAAAAAAAAAAAAAAAAAAAAAAAACCAAAAACAAAAACTAGACATGGTAGCACATGTCTACAATCTCAGCACTCTAGGAGGTTGAAACAGAAAGATTTCAAATTTCGAGTCCAGCCTGAGAAGTTTGGCCCTTCTTCAAAATAAAAAAAGTTGGGGATACAGTTCAATACAAAGGACCTGAGTTCAATCCCCAGCACGGAAGGGGTATACATAGGGTCAGTTAAAAACTGATAAGCATCTATATAAGATGCAATCACAGCACTTAAGAGGCTGAGACAAAAAAATTCACAAATTGGAGTCCTGCCTGAGCAATTTAGGAAGACCCTAACTCAAAATAAAGAGGCTCAGTGTGATGACCCTGGGTTCAATCGCTGGTTACCACCAAAAAATAAAATAAAAAACAAGGCACAAAAACTAGCAATATATGATTATCGAGATATAATTTCCAAAATTTAACATACTGGAAATAAATCGTATATACTATTTTATAATCTATTTCATACTTGATCAAATGTTTGCTTGTATTTTATAAAATCTACCTCTAAAATCATTTAGTAATATTATCTGATTAGAAAAATAAATAATAAGTTGGGCACGGTGGCACATGCCTGTAATCCCAGCACTTGGGAGGATCCTCGTAAGTTCGAGTCCAGCCTGGACTACAAAATGAGTTCAAGGCCAGCCTGAACTGCATAGCTAGACCCCGTGTTTTGTTTTGTTGTGTTTTTTTGTTTTGTTTGTACCAGGGATCAAACACAACCTCATACTTGCCAGGTAAGCCCTTAGACCCTGTCTTAGAAAGACAAAAAAGCCAGGCATGGTGGTGCATGCCTGTAATCACAGCATTCAGGAGGCTAAGGCAGGAGGACTGCTGCAAGTTTGAGGCCAGCCTGGGCTACCAAAGTGAATTCAAGGCCAGCCTTAACTGCACAGTGAGACCCTGTCTCCAAAACAGACAAAAAAAAAAAAAAAAAGTAAAATGGTAAGTAAATCAAGAAATACTAATTTACTTCATTTATAGTGCCTAAGGCAATAAACCATTTGCATCGCTCTTAAAGCATGAAAAGTCTGTCATATAACATGTTTAGTTAAAACATTCACAACATTTTATACAAGGCTGTTTGTCAAGGCATGGTTCAAAATATTACAGAAGGGTCTGGGAGTATAGTTCAATGATGTACCATAACCTTAGCCTTTGCAAGGTCCAAGGTTCAATTCTTAGTAAGTCCTACTCAAAAAAACAGCAAAAACTCAAAATGAAGCAACTTGTCTAGACTAAATCATTGCAATACAATATAACCTTTCAAATGATCATATAGAGCTATATATACTAACCTGGAAGGATAGCAAGAAAATAAACTATTACAAATTTTTTTAAAATGCTGTGATCCTTGTTTGTGATGAACACACAAAACCTTATAGTCACAGAAAATCTAAATAGACATCCGGATACACAATAACCACGGTATTTCTTAGTACTGCAATTATAGGTGCTGTTTATTTTCCTGCTACCTCTTTAGTATTCCCTTAAATTTTCCCAAGCAAAATAGTATTTGAATCCCAGCACTCGGGAGGGTGAGGTAGGAGGAGCGTTGCGAGTTTGAGGTCCAGCTTGGGCTACAATGCAAGGCTGGCCTGAGCTATATAGTGCGACTCTGCCTCAAAAAACCAGGGCCGGGAGTTTGGTTCAGTGGCTTAAGCACCTGCCTGGCAGGCGTGAGGTTCTGAGTTTGACTCCCCGGTGCCACAAAAAAAAATAATAATAATATTTGCAAAAATTAAAATGCATGATTTCCAATTAACTAACTCCAAACTTTTTGCAAGACAGCCTGCAAAAAAAGCCTAAGGAATATCCAAAACTACCCTGGCATAGAATGAAAGGGAAGGTGTTAACAACAACATAACTAGAATTCCTTGTGAGCTAAGTATGCTGGAGGATTCCAGGGCTGTCACCACACCTCAGGGCACTTTCATGGAGGCCTGCAGTAAATAAAGAGTTTTAAAACCACAAGACCTATGTTCAAATCTCTGCCACTTTTATTTGTATGACCTTGGGTTAGTCACTTAGCCTTTTTAGGTTTACTTTATCTATAAAAGGAAGTTACTGTGTTGTATTACTTTTCTAGTTGAAAGAACTGTTGGAAAGATCAAATGAGATAACATTATATATTACTATCGCCTGTAAAAAAAAGAGGCTTACCTCCAGAACCAACTACTTTACAAAACACTACAATCAACATGAAGTAATAAACCAGGGTTTTTGTTTCGTTTTTAAAGGCTACATTTTGTCATTAACTTTTTCTGAAATTTAGATATTTCTTCCCCATCCCCACTATAACCACAAGTCATTTCACTTTCTTATTCCTAGTTACCAGCAAGAAATGGCACACAGTACGCTGAATTCAAAAGCCTCAGCAAGAACCCTGGAGCAGCATGTCGATGGCATGCACCAGGAGAAACCCAAGGTTAATCAGCTCTGGACTGGACACTAAGCACTGCTGCAATCAACAGGGATTACAAGACACTCTTTGAAGAGAAAGACAATGCAGTTGCCCAGGAGAAAACCACAAAGGAAAAGGCAGCAGTATTTCAAAACAATTCCATGAAATACTTGAAAACTCAAGTGCTTTATAAATTGTTTTTAAATACTGTTCACAAAATTAGTGACATAAAACAAAAGACATCTAAATATGGCACTTAACAAAAGCAAGTTATGGAGATTAAAATCAAATCCATGAATAAGCTGTCAGACTTACTTGCCTCTACCTGAAATAAAAGCAGACAAATTATACCACAAAAAAAAAAAACCAAAGTGGCTATTTCTTGAAAATAAAGAACCAGGATGATAATACAACTTACTGACAAGCTTATATAATACTTTCAAAAGTATGGTTTCTCTTCCACTTACTCCATTAAAATGATGAACTTGCCTCCCACAGTTCTCTTGAGTTAAAACTGCAATTTAACTTGGTTTGAGTTTTGTTTGTATGGTACTGAGGATTGAACCTCAGCACTGTACCACTGAGCTACATTCCCAGCCCTTTAATTTCTGGAGACAAGGACTCACTAAATCCCAAAATTGCCCAGTTTGGGCTCCAACTTGTGGTCCTTCTGCCTCAGCCTCCCCAAATACTGAGATTACAGGTGTGTACCCACACCCCTGCCTTGTTTGGTTTGCATTTTAATACATAAAAACTTTTAAGAAAAAAGTCTTAAAAAACAAAAAAAAAAGCACCACATGCCAGGCGTGGTGGCGCACACCTGGGAGGCTGAGGCAGGAGGATTGCTGCAAGTTCGAGGCCAGCCTGGGCTACACAGTGAGTTCAGGGGCAGGCAGCCTGAACTACATAGTGAGAACCTGTCTCAAAAAAACAAAAAGAAAAAAATTTTTAATAAAAAATAAAAAGCACTAGGCCAGGCATGGTGGCTCACGCCTGTAAAACCAGCACTTGGGAAGCTGAAGCAGGACTGCTGCAAGTTCTCGAGGCCAGCCTTGGCTACAAAGTGAGTTCAAGGTCAGCCCGAACTGCATAGCAAAACCCTGTTTCAAAAAGACCAAAACATACATAAATAAATAAATAAATAACACTATACAATGCCTTCACGGATTAACTACCAAGATCATCTGATCTTCACACCCTTCTGTATTTAACTTTCTAAAGGTAATACAATACCCACTCTCTACACTCTCAAAAATGTCATTTATGGGTATTCCTTTAATGAAAAATTAAAATTTTCATAAACAAATATGCACAGAACAATCATTTTAATATGTATGACTCACAATCTAATTTTCACTGGCAATATCTTAAAGTGTCGCAGCTTGTACTATTCCTGCACTAGAGACAGATCTGGTTTTCCATCTGATCTTTGCAGAGTTGTTACAGATTCAGAAGTATTTGCTAAAAGGGTCACTAGGAAACTACGAATAAAATGCACAGCAGAATGAAGTGTGGGCTGTGAACCAGGATAAAGAAAAAGTCACTGTACTTAGTCAAATCTTTCTAATTGGAAGTATTATATATTCATTTAAAACTTCAAAAAAAAACCCTAGGTTTTCTTTTCTTACTAATTTTTCTTAGCTTATAAGGATGTATGCTATTTAACTCCAAAAATTACAAACAGAACACCCTGAGAAAATATTTCCAAAAGGAGTATCTTCCAAACTTTACAAAAGATATATACAGCCACACTTGAATAACTACAGGTGTTCCTCAAGTCACCTTCCCCACACCCCCAAAAAAGAATAAATGCAGCCAAATGAAGTGTAACAATTTTTTTTGTTTGTTTGTTTTTTGCAGCACTGGGGATCAAACTCACAACCTTGCGCCTGCCAGACAGGCGCTTAAGCCACTGAGCCAAACTCCCAGTCCTAGTTTTTTGAGGCAGGGTCACACCAGGTAGCTCAGGTCAACCTTGTGCTTGCGTTGTAGCCCAAGCCGGCCTCGAACTCACAACGCTCCGCTTACCTCAGCCTCCCGAATGAAATTTTTAACACAACTATCACCAGCTAAGTAATTTATCACATGTCCTCCAAGTCTCAGGCACACACAATGAAATAACATGTCAAAACAGTTATTATAATTTTAACAATTATACAACAGGAACATAAAAGTGGAAAACAACTACTCTGGAAAAACTCAACTCCATTTTGGAGACTGCAAAAAAGGAGACCAATTATAGAAAAATACCATACACCCCACACACACCCCGTGTTTGGTATTTTTCCAATACTGGCTCATTTTTGTAAAGAGAAACTTTTACTTAACAAGATTCACACCAGGGATCTCATCTATCCCCAAAGGCACTTTCTTAAAATGAGAAAGAACAAAGAAGGAAATCTCCCAGCAGGAGCTTTCCATACTAGTTTCTTTGGACAGCATCAAGAGTGACAATATAGCCCCCACAAGCCTTTCAGCTTTACTCTATGGTCCACATATAATAGAACTGATTAGCTATCATTCAAGAGAACGTCTAGCAAAATAAATATTAGAAGACAAAGATCGCAAAAACATGGTGACTTCGTTTTAAAAGAGAAACTATAGCAAACACGTATCCTAAAGTTGTGTACCTTTTATTTTAAAAGTTAATTACCTCCAAATATTCAAATTCCTGAGGTTTTCTCATTTCAGTGAATAGTCTGAAACTGGAGGGGGAAAAAACCATTGTCTTAAATCCGTCTTAAATAAATCTGTAGCTAGAAGTAAATTTGAAGGAATGACACTCAAAGCCAATGCCTTAATACACAAATTTTGGAATGTTAACGTTACGAAGTTAACTACGGAAAACAAGGAGGCTTTTACATAGAAAAACTCTCCAGAAAGCCTAATGTTGAGTGGGTTTGGAAGTTATTTCATTGTGACAGAAAAAAATAAGTAATTTTCGTTAATTACAAAAATGTATGCAACTCCCTCAAAGATTTACAACTGTATGTCCCAGTCTCCACAGTGACAGGAATGTCAGTTCTCTGGATTGGGATATAACCAGCTGCTTGGTTCACACACAGAAAGCCACCAAGAAGAGAATAACGCGTTCAGAGCCTTGAAATAATATGCGTTAGTTAAGAACTGCTTGCTACTAAACCAAAATTATTCAAGCGGAACCCAATTTGTCACAATCCAATCATAAGGGTTCCACCCCCCTCCCCCAACTGCTGTGTAGCGGTATATCTGCTTCGGTAAAGAAGCCATCATCAGGTAAAAGACCGAGATGGGAGAAAAAGCGGGGGAAAGGGGACACCCTTTCATCTAATTTCGCGAGGCGTAATTGGTACAGTTCAGAGGAACGGAGGAACGTTCTATTTACTGGGGGTTGGCGTAAGACGAGGGGGTCTGAAATTCGTCCAAATCAACATGGCCAGCAAGATGTCCCTACAAACAAAAGGCAACAGGGGGATATAAACACGAACCATTCACCTCCATCAGCTATAGCATCGCCATCATGGTGCGTGCAAAGACCCCCCGCAAAGGCTCCTCTCCCCCTCCACGCCAGCCAGCGCGAGAGGGCAGAGATTCTAGTTGCACCTCAACGCCCACCACTGCTTGCAAATACACACTCTTCGAGGGGGTTTCTCCCCCAGCGATCGGGATCAGGGAGAAAGAGTAACGTCCCGCCCAGACAGACTTCCCCCGCGGCCCCTCGGCCAAACCCCGAGGCTCGCTAAACTTTACCGGAGCTACTCCCCCGCCTCCCCTCCCCGGCGCCCCAGGATCGCGCTTCCCACGAACGGGGCACCCCGGGCGCCTCCTGTGACAGGCAAGCAGCCGGGAGAGCCCAGTCCGGGGCGGGGGCGCCAAGGATTCACGGAGGGGCGGGGCGGCCGGAGCCAAGTTCCCGGGGGTCCGAGGCGAACGCCTGACAGGAGCCCGGGACCGCGAAGGAGGAAGAGGAAGCGGCGGCAGGGAGCTTTCCCAATCCCCCCTCCGAGAACACCCTGCCCCCAGCCCCAGCGCCCCGTGGGGTGGGGGTGCGGGGAGGCGGGCGGCAAGGTGAGGAACCCCGGCCTCGGGGACAGCAGAGCCCCGATCGCCGACTGGCTCTCTCCTCCCCCGCCACCCCCGCCAGCGGCGCCCACAACAATAACACGCCGGGGACGACCCGTCAGCGCCCCCGAGACACCCGGGGCCCGCGGCCCGCCGCAGCCAGGCCCCCTCGGCTGGGGCCGGGCTCGCCGCTCCTCTCTACAACTCCAGGCCCCGGTGGAGCCAGGCCCGAGCGGGCCCCCAGGGTCCGACCCATCCCCCTCGGCACCAGTGGCGCCGTCTCCGCGGCCGAATATTAGAAGTGAATTCGAGCTGCGCTTTACCTTTAGTTCCGCACTGTCCGCCATCTTGCGTCTGTCAGCGCAAGCGCATTGAGCCTCACCAGGGGCCGCCGCTAAACCCGCCCCACCGGCAGGCCTGGCCCCGCCCCGGCCCGCCCCGCCGGCCCACCGGCCCGCCCCCGACCTCCGCCCCGCTCCCGGCGCGCCGAGCCCCGCCCCGGGCACGCACAGCTGCGGGACGGGCACGTACCATTTAAATAATGGCGCCAAGCGGCGAGGTTTGACAGTTACTCCCCCGTCGGCTTCCCCGCCCCCATTCTCGGCCGCCAGCGCCTCCCGGGAAGGTCCGGGGCCGGAGGGACGCTGGCCAGCGCCCCGCCCCTTCGCGACCCGCAGAACCTTTCAGCAAAGCTTCGGTGCCGCCGTCCTGGAGACAATACCGCCCCCTCCCCCAATCAGCGGGGCGTTTGCGGCACCTGCCACCTGCGAGGCCCCGGGTGGTGGAAAGCAACGACCCGTGACGTGGAAGGGGCACGTAAAGCAGTTCCAGGGTTATTGGCTCCGACCCTCAGGATAACGCTGTGAGGTCGGCAAGGGAGATGTCATTCCCGTGGGATAAACTCCCAGAAGAAAGCTGGCGGTATTTCGAAATAGCTGCCCTGTTACTGCTTAACAGAAGAAATCCTGCAGACGCCCGTCCATGAACTTCTTTGTTGCAACAAGTGCTTACATAGTGACTACCTGATGGTCCTGTGCACTGGGAAGTGGGACGACGTCCCCATCCTCCTGTCCCTCTCTAATGGAGGCACATAATCTAATAAAGATACTATCATAAACCCTGGCGAATAGCAGGCGGGAGCAAAAGGTCCACTGCGGGGGGAAAAGATTTGGGAGATGCGTTTGATCCTGGAAGGACTTTCTCCAGTTCACTGATATATAAGTAGACTTGATGAAAGACATTTCATACCGTTTGCTCTCTATTAAAATCCTTTACCACTGACTCAGCCCTCTGCCTTACAGTTCAAGGAGAAAAATAGAAGTTATCAGACATGAACTCACTTACCTTCTTATTAAAACTGCTCCTGTCAGGCGTGGTGGCCCATGCCAGTAATGCCAGCACTGGGGAGGCTGAGGCAGGGCAAGTGATGCAAATTGGAAGCCAGCCTGGGTTATACAGTGAGTTCAAGGCCAGCCTGCACTACAAAGTGAGACCCTGTCTAACTGCTCTTATCTGCACAGTAACATTTGATTTACTTTTTTTTTTTTTTTTTTTTTTTTTTTTTTGCGGCACCGGGGATTGAACTCACAGCCTTGCGCCTGCCAGGGGAGGCGCTTAAGCCACTGAGTCAAACTCCCGACCCTGGTTTTTTGAGGCAGGGTCGCACTATGTAGCTCAGGTCGGCCTTGCGCCGCGTTGTAGCCCAAGCCGGCCTCGAACCCACAACGCTCCGCCTACCTCAGCCTCCCGAGTGCTGGGATTAAAGGCGTGCGCCACCACGCCCGGCTCCCGGCCCTATTTTTTGAGACAGGGTCTCACTATGTAGTTCAGGCTGGCCTTGAACTCACTTTGTAACCCAGGCTGGTCTTGAACTCACAATGATCCTTCTGCCTCAGCCTCCTGAGTTCTGGGATTACAGGAGTGAGCCACCACGCCTGGGTTCACCCCCACATTCCTGAAGAGATGACTCTCAGGAGTACCTTGCCCTCCACACAATTAGCTTTTCCCTCTCCTTTGGATCATTCTCATCAGCATATAAATACACTGAAATCCCTCTGCTGGAAAATGAGCCCTTCCCTTGCACTCCAAGATCTCCTTCAACAACCGTCCTATTTCTGTGCAGTCTGCACAAATTCTCAAAAAGCGGCCAGGGTTATAGCTCAGTGGCAAAATCACCTGCCTGGCAAGCACAAGGTCCTGAGTTCAATTCCCAGTACCAAAAAATAAGTAAGTTCTCAAAAAGGTTTTTCACCCTCCACAGGACTTGTTCCCACTTGCCCACTTCACCTCTCAATCTACCCTGATACGGCTTTGGGCTTCCATCTGTGGTGGTCACTTGCTGAGATTACTCATCATCTCTGAGTTTCCAAAAGCCAATTATCAATTCTCTAGTCTTATCAGAGCTGACCTCAGGGAACTGCTAACTGCTGACCTGCTTCCTACCTCTTGCAACATTTCCCCCCTGAACTTTATTCCACATCACACTGTCCTAATAATACTGTGCCTCCAGGGTCTCGCTTTAAATATCCTTTGCTGATTTTTCCTCTTTAGCTAAATCTTTAAATGCTGGAGTGCTCTGGGGCTCAGTCCTCATTCTCTATCATGCAATTCTCAGGTGATATTCAACTCCTTGTTTGTTTGGGATTTGTTTTCCGTGTTTGTTTGTTTGTTTTGTTGTGTTAAAACAAGGTCTCACTATGCAGTTCAGGCTGGTCTGAACTCACTATGTAACCTGGACTGGCCTCAAACTCACAGCAATCCTCCTGCTTCAGTCTCCAGAGTGCTGGGACTACAGATGTGTCACACAGCACCCACTTCATTCAACTCCTTCACTTTATAAAATGATCTTTTCGTTTTTGGTACTGGGAATGGAACTCACAGCCTCACACCTGCTAGACAAGTGCTTACACCACTGAGCTAAATCCACAGCTATAAAATGATCTTGAAATGTCTCTCAAACTTAAACCCCTCCACCAAAAACCTAAATTCACAAATCAAATTGGCTACTTAATACCTCTACTTCATATCTCATACTCATTATATCAAAGAGATTTTACCTCAAATCTTACTCCTTTCCCAATATACTCACTGATTGGCACCATTATCCACTCAAATGTCCCACTCAAAAATCTGGAAAACAATGAGCTGAGTATGGTTGTGTACACATTCAATCCCAGCACTCAGGAGGCTGAGGTAGGAGGAGCCTTGTGAGTTCGAGGCCGGCTTGGGCTACAACTTGAGTGCAAGGCTGGCCTGAGCTATATAGTTCGACCCTGTCTCAAAAAACTAGGACCAGAGGACTGGGAGTTTGGCTCAGTGGCTTAAGCACCTGCCTGGCAGGCACAAGCTTGTAAATTCAATCCCCAGTGCCCCAAAAGAAAAAAAAAATGTGGAAAACAAAGGCCAGGCATGGAGGTACACACCTGTAATCCCAGTATTTGGGAGGCTGAGGCAGGAGGATCGTTACAAGTTGGAGACCAGCCTGGGCTACAAAGTAAGCTCAAATCCAGCCTGAACTGCATAGTGAGACCCTGTCTCAAAAAGACAAAAAAAAAGAAAAAGAAATTTGGAAAACAACCTTGTTTCCTTTCCTACATTCCCACACCCCATCTGTCAGTCAGCTCAGCTGTCTGCCTCTAATAGCCCATCAATTTCTCTGTGTCCTCACTACCAATACCCTATTGCAGCCTGTCACAGCCTCACACCTGGATTCTGGAAAGGTCTACCAAATGGGTGGGACCTCGTAACAATTTTAGCGACCCTTGTCACCTTTGCCTACTTGGTACAATTGAAAAGTGTATTTGGTCTTCTCACCTGATTCTTGGCCCAGAACACCTAAAACCCTTGCAGTTTCCCACAGTTGTGTCTTTTGTTATGTATAATCATAGGTTCAGTCACACCTGAGCTCATGCTAATGAGCCAGTCAGGGTAGAGCCTCTAGATAGCTTGGGGGGGGCCTGCCCTACCACAAAGATTAGTGTGTAGGAACCTTCACCTGCTGCTTCTAGGGAAGGGGGGAAGCTGGCAATGGGTTAGGAAAACATCTTCCCTAAAAGGCTCAAAGAGGATCTAGAGCAGCAAGTACTGGAGAGGAGGGTGGATGGTGGGAGGCCATGGGAGTGCAGGCACCCTCTCTCCTTCCTCACTCTCCACACCTCTCAGCAGCAGCTCCTTAGTCACCTCCTTCATAGTAAACTGGAAAATGTAAGTCAAGTGCTTGCCTGAGTTCTGAGTTGTGCTCCTGAATCCTCAAGCCTGAGGGGGTATAATGGTTGATACATTGTGTCAGTTTGAGAAATTTAGAACTTGAACAAAACAACTCAGCAGGGGGCCAGGGTCCTCGCTCTATAAACATCTTCATCCTGTGCAAGAGGAAGGCACAGAGATGGTACCAGTGCTTGTGCCTGCTTACAGTATAAGGGAGAAAAAGAGGGTTGCTTTTCCCCACCTTTTGCTCTTGCTGCTTTTGTTGGAATCTGCCACCTTGAACTGCTGACCCTATGCCATGCCACCCTGCCTTGAAGCCAGCTCATTATGGACTGAAACCTTCATGAACCCTGAGCTAAATAAGCCTTGCCTCTTTTAACTTTGGGTGTTGGGTATTTTGTCCCAGCAATGAGAAAAAAGTAACCAACACAGAATTTGGTACCAGGAATGGGGTTGTTGCTGTGACTATACCCAACTGTGTGGTTCAAGAGCCTTTGGGAATGCCTTGTGGGAAGAGTTTAGAAAGGTTCAGAGATGTCACCTGAAACGGTAGAGCTGGAGTGCCTTGAGCTATTCTGTGTAGGAGATTCTGGTCAGAGCTCAGAAGACCAGAAGGCTGATAGAAATCCTGCCAGTAAAGACCAGATTTGTGAGGGTAGTGGACTAATTAATCTGGCAGAAGAAATTTACAGACAGTTTTATGTTAAAACAGTAGCATGGCTACTGATGGGGGCTTTTAGGCAGATCTGTGTTGAGAATCAAAAGCAAAGAGTTCAAGCCGGGCGTGGTGGCGCACGCCTTTAATCCCAGCACTCGGGAGGCTGAGGTAGGAGGAGCATTGTGAGTCTGAGGCCGGCTTGGGCTACCACGTGAGCGCAAGGCTGGTCTGAGCTACATAGTGCGACCCTGCCTCAAAAAACCAGGGCTGGGAGTTTGGCTCAGTGCCTTAAGTGCCTGCCCTGGCAGGCGCGAGGTTGTGAGTTCAATCCCCGGTGCCGCCAAAAAAAAAAAAAAAAAAAAAAAAAAGCAAAGAGTTCAGCAAAGCCGGGCATGGTGGTACACTCCTATAATCACAGCACTTGGGAGGCTGAGGCAGAAGGATTGTTGCAAGTTCAAGACCAGCCTGGGCTACAAAGTGAGCCCAAGTCCAGCCTGAACCACATAGCAAGACCCTGTCTCAAAAAAACAAAAAATAAAAAATAAAAAAGAGCCCAGCAGAATGATTTTAAATGTTGTGAGTTTGGCCAGAAAGGAAACTCCAGTAAAGCTGTGGAACATGAAGATAGAACTGAGGAAATCTCGATCACTGAGAAGGAACAGGAGAATATAAAAGATGGCCTGAGGGCATCACAAGAAGCAGCAAGTCTCACCCTTTGCAGCCTCAAAACTGCAAAAGTGAAAGACTTGCTTTGAAGAAAAATCTGTGGAGCACCATGTTTCAGAATGTTAGCAGCATAGAAAATTTGTTCCTCAGAGTGGGATTCAGAACAACCAGTGATTCAGGCATTTGACCCCCACAACCCAAAGAGAGGAAAGCCTGGCTACTCCTCCAACTGGCAGCAGACCTTGGCATCATCCATGTGGTCTGGTTTTAGGCACAAACAGAATGGCAGAACTGTGGAGTTAAGAAGGTTTTCACTCCAATTTCAGAAGGCCTGGGAAGCCAGGCAGTGTGCACCCGAGAGGGTAATGTATAAAACTATGAGTGTGAAGTCGGAAGTTTGGAAAAGCCAGGAATGTGGATTTTCTGAGGAAACCTGCAAGGAGGGAGCAGAGCAGGCCCAAGAGAGAATCCATGGGAGCTATAACCACCAGAGGTGGTTATAGGGGTGGAGCCATCCAAGGGCTTTGGAGCTCACAATGTGCCACAGATTGCTAGGGATGCTGCACATGGAACCTACAGGACTGTTTGCCATGCTGGATTTTGGACTTGCTTTGGTCACAATCATTCATATTCCCCTATTTGCAACTTTTGGAATGAAAATGTTTATCTTGTGCCATGAAATGTTGGAAGTGTTTAACTTTTCATTTGTACAGTGGCTTGCAGCCAAGAGTTTGCCTTACACCTCGGAGGAGACTTGGGACTTGGACTTTTCAGCAATGCAGAAACTCTTGGGACTTTGACAACTCTTGCAGGTGAACTAAATGCCTTTTGCATAAAGGGATGTGTATGAGTTTTTGGGGAGCCTGGGGCAGAATGTTATGGTTCTAATGTAATATAATGTTGACAGACTTAATACTGGTTCTTAAGGATTGTTAAACCTGTGTTGTAATGTTCAAGTGGTGAAATGATAAGTATGTCTTTGTATCTGGAAACCTGTTTACAGAAGTGTGTGTGGTTGCCTGGTTGACAAGGGGTGGATTGTAATGGTTGATACACTGTGTCAACTTGAGACCTTTAGAATATTAACAAAGTGACTCAGGAGGGGGCCAGGGTCCTCACTTTGTAAACAACCTCATCCTGTGCCAGAGGAAAGCATGGAGATGGTGTGATTGCTACACCTGCCCTGAGGGAGCGTAGCCTGTTTACAAAAATAAGGGAGAAAAAGAGGTTTGCTTCTCCCCTCCTTTGCTTTTGCTGTCTTCTGCCACCTTGAACTGTTACCCCCATACCATGCCACCCTGCCTTGAAGCCAGCTGAAACCTCCCCAAACCATGAGCTAAATAAACATTTTCTCCCTTAACTTGGGGTATCAGGCATTTTGTCCCAGCAATGAGAAAAAAAGTAATCAAGACAGGAGGGAATGGTAGAGACCCTTGAATTTGGAGGGATCTTTTTGGTTTCTTTTTGGTTTTGCAATACTGGATGTGACAGGGTCTCACTATGTAGTACAGACTGGCCTTCAACTCACTGCATTGCCCAGGGTGGCTTTGAACTCTTGGTAATCCTCCTGCCTCAGCCTCCTAAGAACTGGGGTTACAGATGTATGCCGCCACACCTGTCAATACCTGCATTTTAAAAAGCAGTCAGGAGAAGCAGTGCATACCTGATGTGCAAGTGTAGTAGGAGGCTAGGGCAT
This sequence comes from Dasyprocta punctata, assembly GCA_004363535.1. Lineage (NCBI taxonomy): Eukaryota > Metazoa > Chordata > Mammalia > Rodentia > Dasyproctidae > Dasyprocta > Dasyprocta punctata. The sequence continues at coordinate 7,088 of RJWM01025913.1, read as the reverse complement.
GGCAGGAGACCCTGGGCTCAATCCCTAGTGCTGAGAAAATGACACCCTAATACAGTTAATAGATTTCAACATTTTACAGAGGTAAAATACCATGTGCAACCCTGAAAGGAACAATGTGACTAGAAGTGGATATCAAACCTACTATAAACTGAGAATAATGAAAGCATTTGTTATTGGCACAAACATAAACAGACCAATGAGCGGAGGAGACATTCCAGAGACTCCAGGGGAAGGGATGATTTTTTTCAGTCAGACATACAGCGCAAAGGGATATCCGTTAACAAAAATGAATCCTGAACTCTACTCACTTCAAATCACACAGAGAAATCCCAGATGGAGTATAAATCTGAACATAAAATATAACACAAATAAATCTGCATGAGTTAACGCAGATTATCTTCATGACCTTGAAGTAGGCAGCGACTTCTTAAATAGGACATCAATAGTGTCAGCCATAAAGAAAAGCAAGCTAGCTGTAATCTTCCCTACTCCAAAAGCTAAGACAGGTGGATCACAAGTTCAAATCCATTCTGGGGACTAATCAAGACCCTGACTCAAGACATTTAAGGCCAGGTGTGGTGGTGCATACCTATAATCCCAGCACTCAGGAAGCTGAGGTAGGAGGATTCCCTCAAGTTTGAGGCCAGCCTGGGCTACACAGTGAGTTCAAGACCAGCCTCAACTATATAGCAAGCCTCAATCTCAAAAAAAAAATTTTTTTTTTCAAAGAACTGGGGCTGTAGCTCAGCATTTCCTGGGTTCAATCCCCAGTACTAAAACACCAACCACAAAAGTTGGAGTATACTGACATTATCAATTTATAGGCTAGGCAAGGTAGCTCATGCCTATAGTCCCAAATACTCAGGAAGCTGAGGCAGGAGGATATCTTCAACCAAGGAGTAACATAGTACAACTGTCTCAACAACAATAAAAAGAAATTAAATGTTTTTCTTTACCATGCAACAATATTAAATGAAAGAAAAGTTGTCTGGGGATATAGTTCAGTGGTAAAATGCTGAGGTACCATGTCTGAGGCCCTGGATGAATCCCCAGCTCCATAAAAATAGAGACAGGGCCAGGGATTTAGCCCAGAGGCATAAGAGCCTGTCTGGCAAGCACAAGGTGGTGAGTTTGATGCCCTGCACAAAAAAAAAAAAAAAAAAAGAAAAGAAAGAAAGAAAGAGAGAGAGAGAAAGACAGAGAGACAGAGAGAGAGGGAGAGACAGAAAAAGAGAGACAGACAGAGACAAAGAGAGAGAGACAGACAGACAGACACAGAGAGAGAGACAGAGATGGAGAGACAGGGAGAAACTCAACACTGGTAGAAGATATCGGCAATACAAATATGCAGAGTATCTTACTAGAAATTTATAAAACTCCTTAAAATTAACTTAACAAAATAAAAAGCCAATAACTTAATAGGAAGAAATACTGACAGAAAAATCAAATTGGCCTGTTAGTGAAAAGCGTATTCCACATGGCCCACATGGCCAACAGAGACATGAGAGGATGCGCCACACCAGAAGTCACCAGGGAAGCACTGAAACTACAGTATACCTGGGAGTGGTGGTACACATCTGGAATTGGAGCACTCTGGGAGGCTGAGACAGGAGAATCACAAATCTGAGCCCAATCTGGGCAATTTAACAACTTAATGAAACCCTGTCTCAAAATTTAAAAATAAAAAAGGGCTGGAGATGTAGATCAGGGTGAAGGCCCTGACCACAGGACCACAGTAAGTACAAAAATAGGTAAGTAATCCAAATGGCCCGTGGATAATATAAAAATCTGCTCCATCTTGTAAATCATCAGCGAAACACCAAAACCACAGTGTGACAATTGGGGAGGAAGAATGGAACAGGAGCCAAGTGTGTTGGCACATGCCTGTAATCCCAGCACTTGGGAGGCTGAGGCAGGAAGACAGCTTTATGTTGGGGCCAACCTGGGCTACATAGTGAGTTCAAGGGCAGTCTGAACTAAAGAATGAGACCCTGTCTAAAAAAGCAAAAAAAAAAAAGAAAAAAAAAAAACCAAAAAAACAGAAAACAAAAACCAAGCCAAAACAAAACAAAAAGATTGGAACAGGATTAGGACAGTTTAAATATTACCTTCTCTCTCTCTTTTTCGAGCCAGGGTCTGGCTATATATTTCAGGCTGAACTTGAACTCACTATGTAGCCCAGGGTAGCCTCAAACTTACAGCAATCCTGTGCCACTATGCCTGGACAGTTTCTTTCTTTGTTTGTTTCTTTCTTTGTTTCTTTCTTTGTTTCTTTGTTTCTTTGTTTCTTCCTTCCTTTCTTCCTTTCTTCCTTCCTTTCTTTCTTTCTTTCTTTCTTTCTTTCTTTTTTTTTTTTCTTTTAGGTACCGGGAGTTAAACTCAGGCTCTTACACTTGCCAAGTGCTATGCCACTGAGCCGTATCCCCAGCCCTCTTTGTTTTTTTAAAACTCATTTTGTTGCTGCTACTATTTTTGCAGTGCTGTGGATGAAACCAAAGGCTTTCACAATGAGCTGCCTTCCCAACCTTATTTGTATTTTTTATTTTGAGACAGGGTCTCACGAAGTTACTTAAACTGGGCTTAAACTTGTAATTCTCCTGCCTCAGCTTCCTGGCGTGCTGGGATTACAGGTATGTGCCACCAGGTCCAGTTCTAGGAGGGTTTTCTTGCTTGTAGTCAAGAATCCTGATGGGTGCAGCATTCTGGTTTTTTTTTTGTTTTGTTTTGTTTTGTTTTGCGGCACCGGGGATCGAACTCATAGCCTCATGCCTGCCAGGGCAGGCGCTTAAGCCACTGAGCCAAACTCCCAGCCCTGGTTTTTTGAGGCAGGGTCGCACTATGTAGCTCAGGCCAGCCTTGCGCTCGTGTTGTAGCCCAAGCGGGCCTCGAACTCACAATGCTCCACCTACCTCAGCCTCCCGAGTGCTGGGATTAAAGGCGTGTGCCACCACGCCCGGCTTGGTTTTTTTTTTTTAAATTGTATTTATCACAGTTTATAATTCTTTCCTCCACTCCTGTGTTTACTTCATGCCGACACACACCTGAGAGCAAGTGCTGCAATGTCAGAGTTCAGAGCTAGGTTGCTGTCACCACATCCCTGGCAATTAGAACATATGTGACACTCACCAGGAGCTCAGCAGATGCCATTTGAATGAATTGCCTCCTTTGCTATTTTCTGACTTCTGTTTCTTCGCAGACATGCAAGAAGATTTCATCTGTTTTCTCCACTTTGTGTTTTGTTTTCTGTGCTTTTTTTGGTACTGGGGATCGAACTCACAACCTCACACCTGCCAGGCAGGCACTTAAGCCACTGAGCTAAATCCTTGGCCCTGTTTTTTGAAACAGGGTCTCACTATGCAGTTCAGACTGGACTTGAACTGACTTTGTAGCCCAGGTTGGTTTCAAACTCTCAATGATTCTCCTGCCTCAGCCTCCCGAGTGCTGGGATTACAGGTGTACACCACCACACCCGGCTTCTCTACTTTATTTTTAATTTTTATTGGTCTTGCTATTTAATCCAGGCTGGTCTTGAACTTACTGTGTAGAGTGGACTCAAACTTCTGGGATCCTTCTGCCTCAGCCTCCCAAATGCTCCAATTATAATCATGTGCCACCATGCCACTATGCCCAGTGGCTGACTTCACTTTAAAATTTAATTAGCCAGGGGTTGGGTGCTGCGCGACCCCGGAGGAGAACCAGTATGGGCCCAACCGTGCCCCAACTCGCTGGGCCTGCGAGGCACCGGCACGTGGGCTTGGAATCAAGGACATCATCCATACCCCCCACCCCTGTAAGCAAGCTGCTGGCTCTGAGGTCTGGCTAAATTGATGGCAACTAAGGTACATAAAGCAACTAAACGTTAGTGTTTTATCGTAGATTTTGAAGGCCTCTGATTGGCACCCTGGATGTCTCTTTGCATGATGACAGTAGGCAATGTTGCAAATACGGGGGACTCTCTTCTGTCTTGTCTTCGAGGACCAATATGGTTCTCACCATTTTGCTTTACTCTGATCATTATTATTTTTCTCTTTTTTTTCCTTTATTTTATATACTGTTTTTATTGATTTTGTTTTGTTTTGTTTTTGGTTCAATTCTATTACACCTGTTGGAATGGTCAGCTAATCTTAAGATAGCAAGGTATGTTATAGTAGCTATTGTACTCACATTATCGATCTTCGAAGTTCTGTACCAGTCCTACTGCTTTGTTTTGATTGACTTTATTCTGCTATGTTCTGTTGTATTTTACTATCTATAAAATAAAAAAATTAAAAAAAATTAATTAGCCAGAAAATATTAATTAATTAATTTAATTAGCCAGGTGTGATGGTGAACAATTATAATCCCAGAATTTGGGAGGCTGAGGCAGGAGATTCACTTTGAGTTATGAGGCCAATGTGGCCTACATAGTGAGTTCAACCTGAACTGCATAGTGAGACCCTGTCTCAGAAAAAAAGAAAAACCCCAAATCCCCCAAAAAACATTTAATTACACATATTTCCTTGGTAGAGCTCTGAGTGTGTGTGTCTCTGTGTATATCTGTATATATGTGTATCTGTGTGTCTGATAGGGTTCTTTGAGGTTGTTTGTTTGTTTGTTTGTTTGTTTTGGAGACATGGTCTCACTATGCAGTTCTGGTTGACCTGGAGCTCACTATGTAATTCAGGCTGACCTCAAACTCACAACAATCCTCCTGCCTCAGCCTCCTGAGTGCTGAGATGACAGGGGTGTGCCACCACACCTGGCAACTGTTAGGATATTTTAAAACCAATGATTAATAAGCCAAAACCAGATTATAGGATGTGGTGGCACATTCCTATAACTCCAGCACTCAAGAGACTGAGGCAGGAGGATTGCTTCAAGTTCGAGGTCAGCCTGGGCTACATAGTGAGTTCAAGACCAGCCTAAACTACATTGTGAGACCCTGACTCAAAATGTCAAAAAAAAAAAAAAAAAAAAAAGGCCAAATCCAAGAGGTGGAGGAGAAGCCGTCATCATTTAGTGAGCCTCGTTTCAGAATACAAACACGCCAGGTGTGGTGGCACGCACCTGGCTTTCCAGCACTCAGGAGACTGAGGCAGGGTGATCACGACAATTTCCAGACCAGCCTGGACTTCACTGTGAGTTCAAGACCATCCTGAACTACATACCAAGACCATGTCTTGAACATAAATAAACAAAATTTCGCATCAAATTGAGTATTACATATACATGTTCATTTTGGCACTATTAATACATTGTTTAATGTCAGAAATAAGAGACAAATAAATAAAAATTCAATTTTAGAGGATCTTATCCAGGGTACTGCCACCACCCTCACAATGAAACCTCCAAATGGATTAAAGCGTCATCTGAAGGCCTGAGCAGAACAGGACTTCAGGCTCATCTCAGGAAGGGGTGAGTGATGAGATTTCGACTGTGGGAAAGACATTTGGTGACATACTGTACTTCCACATCCCATTCGAAGTCATCCTGATCACGTGGTTGAATTTGATCAAAGAAACATGAAAGGAACTTATATGTGTCACTTTGGGGCAGAAGTTTCTGGAACCAGTGCCCCCTCAACATTGCCTCTTCTTCCCTCTTTCTGTTCACTTGATACCGGGTTCTGGGGTTTTGCACTTTCCAGGTCCTTGGCGTCCTGAACAAAGAACTGGGCAAGACACGTGCAAAAGACAGGCAGGTTTCGCGTTTGCTAAAGAGGAAGAGAAGTACACTCTGCAGAGTGAGGGCGGGCTCCCCAGAGAGTGCACAGTGGCCACATAGTTAAGGGTGGAAGTCTTTCGTATTCCTCATTCTTCAGGCTGAGGTCACATCCGGGCTGTCCTATCAAAAACTTGCTGGATTTCATGCCAGAAGAATTAAAGGTAGCGCTTTCTGATTGGTCCCTTGTGGAGGGCTTGGAAAACAGCACTCTGCATCTCTGTGATTGACAGATCACGCCCACTTGCTCAGCCAGTTGGCCACACCCTAATCTCCTGCCTCCCAGTGATTGAAGAGCAGGGCTGGAGACAGCCTTTGACAGTCTGGAGCCAGGCATGATGGCACACATCCTTAGTCACAGCACTCAGGAAGCTGAGGCAGGAGGATCATTATGACTTTGAGGCCAACCTGGACTATGCAGCGAGATCCTGTGTCAAAAAAAAAAAAGAACTTAAAACACTCCAGATCCCCCAGGTCCTTGGGCCAGTGGTGCCAGTCTGTCATGTAGTGTGAGCAAGAAATAAACACACATGTGTGTGTTGTGCTGAGGATTGAACCCAGAACCTCAAGCATGCTAAGCAGCCCCTCTGCCACTGAGCCACACCTCTACCCAAGAAATAAAACTGTTAATGAGCTATGCCACTGAGATTTTAGGGTTTTTGTTATTCTTGCTGTTGCTATTATTGTTTTCACCACAGTCTCCACATTAGTCAGCTTCTGGCCACTGTGACCAAATACTTACCATGCACAATGTAAAGGGGCAAATGGTTTATTCTGGGTACACGGTTTCAGAGGGTTCCATCCATGGCTGGCTGTTTCCAAAGCAGAAACATCATGGCAGAAGTGTGTGGTGAGAGAAAGCCGTTCACCTCCTGGCAGCCAGGAAGCAGAGTAAGAGAAGAACCAGATCTAGTCCCCAAGGTCAGGCCCCCATGACCCAACCAGACACACCCAGAACTGTGCTTTGCACATCTCTGCCAATCTGAGAAAGGCCATTCAGATGCAACGGGATACTTGGCTCTGAGATAAAATTGTGATAAAGTCCCCAAGGGTTGGAAAAAATCTGGCTGTGTAACCACCAGGGCTGGGCTTTGTTTAAATAAGAATGTTTGAGGAATGTGCTCAGACTATTTAAACTCAGAACATTTACATCCTAAAGAATTAAAAAACTGGGGGTAGGGGGGGAAAAGAATTTAAAAACTAAGGGTGAACACTTAAATGATTTAAAAAATTATCAAGATAGGCGATTGCATACCACTGTACACAGACAGGAGATTCTGTGTTGCTGCCTCTCCCACCTCCCTGCAGTTGCAAAGATTCAGTCATTCTACGTGGTGTCAGGAACCAAAAAAGTGTGGAGAGTCTCTGTCAGGACCCACTGAGCTCAT